>PVKN010040161.1:0-10765 GCA_004027915.1 Capromys pilorides
CAAACGAACTCCAAAGCCCATACAAGGAGGCAATTATGAGACCAGATAAAAAATTCATATAATGCAAACTAAGAAAATAATACAGAGTTAATTAATCAGAGTTTGTTCTTTGAAAGAATAAATAAAATTGATAAACCCTTAGTTAACCTTATTTTAATAAAAGACTCAAATTCATGCATTGAGGAATGAAGAGTGAAATCATTACAGATCCTATGGAAAATCAGATCATCAATACTAGTTAAAAAATCTTTACTTTCCCAGAATGGAAAATACAGAAGAAATGGACAACTTCCTAGATATTATATGCTACAAAAACTAAATAAAAAAGATATAAAAATTCTGAATAGCACAGTGTCAGCTAATAAGACTGAAGATGTAATTAAAACCTATTAATGAAGAAAAACCTATGTCCCTGATGAATTCATTGCTGAATTCTACAAGAAATTTGGAGAACATTTATGCCAGTACTCCTCAAACTCTTTAATAAAATTGAAAGGGAGGCAATACTCTCTCATTCATTCCTGGAGGCAAGTACTACCCTGATACAAAAACCAGAGAAGGAAGTAACTAAAACAGAGAACTATAGGCCAATATCTTCAATGAACATTGATGCAAAAATACTCAATAAGATGCTATCAAACAGAATGCAGCAAATCCTCAATAATATTATATACCATGAGCAAGTGGGATTCATCCCAGAGATGCATGGATTTCTCAACATATGTAAATCAATAAATGTTATACACCATATCAACAGAACCAAAGACAAAAATCACATGATCATCTCAATAGATGCAGAAAAAGCTCTTGACAAAGTCTGACATTTATGATAAAAACCCTACAAAAAAATCAGAATATTCTTTACCTCAACCTTAGGAGAGTATACCTGGCTGTGCCTTATCTTTTGTAAGATGAACACAACACACAAAAACAAGGCTAATCTCAGCCAATAACTGTGAGGAGAAAATAGCTTTCACCTGTTTCAGCAGGTGATGACTTTTCTAATTAATTCATGAAAACATTAACATGTTTCTTTTTCCATTATGGCACCCCTTTCTGCAGGAAAAAGAAAAAACAAAAAAAACAAAACCTGTTAGCAAAAGCATGATTTGAAATCAGGCTGTGAACCAACATTGCTGAATAATTTCACTAGTCACCACTGTCAATATCCTCAGAATTTTGCCCACTTACATTGACATCTGAGATGCATTTGAGTGTTAGGTTTGAGTTTCAAGTGATCCTGAAACAAGTAAGACAAATCCTTGAAGAAGAAATCAACACCTTCCATGATCATTAATCTCTCTATTTAATAGTTACTCTATTATGTCCCATAATTCATTTCATTTCCTTTTCACAGTTACAATTCGAAGTCTCTTATTTTGAACCAATTGACCCTTCGCCTTCTAAAGCTATGTCTTAGAGATTCATCTGTCCAGTGCTACAAATAAGTCATTGATCAAAGTTAAGCCCAGACTTCAGAGCCCACAGTACAATGTACAGCAGTGCCATGTGGGCTCTGCCTGAAGTTTACCACATGCTTTGAGATAGGAAGACAGCAGCAGAAAACTGGAGTTTTGTCCCCTTCTTCCCTACTAGACTGAGCTACAGGAGGTTGAGATGGAGATTCTGATCTGGCGTCTGCTCCTGAGCAACGTGTATTTCTTAACAAGGAAATTAAAGATACACGTGACTTTTCTTCACACCTTGCAGCTAGAATCGGTCCCTTGCCTAAAGGTAATTACTCTTCCTGTTCTCTCTCAGCTGTGTAATTTCAGCTTTAAAAGAAGCAGAAGACTTTCACCTCTGCACGCACCTACCCTGAACCAGCCCAGCCAGCATCTAGCAGATTGTAACCATGAAGTTTAACCTGTTCATGACCTTGGACAGCAGCAGAAATCGCAAACAGGACTTCAGTGCCCCCTCCCACATGCACTGGAAAATCATGTCTCCCCTTCTTTCCAAGGAGCTGTGGCATCAGTACAAGGTCCACTCCATGCCATTCTGCAAGGACAATGAGGTCCAGGTGGTTATCACCAGGCCAAACTAGATAAAGACAGAAAAAAGATTCTTGAACACAAAGCCAAGTCTCAGAGAGTTGGAAAAGACAAAGGCGAACACAAGGAAGAGCTCATTGAGAAAATGCAGGAGTGAACATAACCTATTGTGCAGTTGTGGTTTACCTAGAGATGTCTGGCCTACCCTGTGCCTTTTTGGAACTTTTCAAGATGTCTCTGGAATGTTTCATTGCCTCCTCGTTATTATTTGTTGCTGTTTTATCTTGAAAATACACATTTTTTTCCTTAAAAAAAAGAAGATGCAGAAAAAGATTCAATCTTAGGAAATTTTGTTTCTGCTGATATGATAGACCCATGGAAAATAACCTCACATCATTAGCATTTTACATTTCTTAAAGATTTCAGGACCAAGTCAGGTAGGGAGAGAAAAAAACATGCACAGGTCAGCTTTTTACTGCTTGTGTACCTGATAATTTCACACAGATTATGAAAGCTCCATCCAGGGGTTCCAAAGGAGGACTACTTCCCCTCCTATGCACTAAACTTAGCCTTCTTTGACATTTCTGTCCCAAGCTAAAAAGCATTATCTTGTTTTTATCCTTATTAAAATCTTAGCATTTGTTTTATAAATTTCATCCTTGAGCTCTGAAACTCCAAAGGATTGTTGGATAATCCCCACGAGTCTTGCTGTTTAGAAAATCCATTTCAAAATTAATAAACTTCTTTAGCCTCAGTCTTTCCATCTTGCCTGGAGAAAAAGAATCAAATCTAAAAAGCTTTCCACTGATAAAGAAGATAAAGATGAATTCAATATGTTATTTTGAGTTCAGCAGCTCACACAGCTCTATTATGGCTCTTCTATGGTGCTGTTATCTAACACTCTTCTAGAAAAGTTTTAATGGTTAGAAAGAAATAAAAAGGTGAAGAACTTTTAGTTCGTCTTTGCAGCAGTGAGGAATGAACACAAAGGTGAAATAATTTAATACAAAAAAATACAAATTAGATTAACATTAATCACACCAGCAAGAATTTTCTGAAGTATCTCTGACTATTTAGAGCCGTGCCTCTCCTGCTGCTCCTGCTGAGCCAGCCTGAATCTGAGGGGTAAGGAGGCTGGAGCAGGAGCAACCAGCACCTACTTTCTCTCTCTGCAACTTGCTAAAGATAACAAGGAGTGAGTATCCTCTTTATGGCAACCAGAGTTCCTGATTCAGGGGCTTCTTTCCAGGTAGCAGTGACAGGTGGGTGGACAGATATGATGAAATGAATATGGAGCCACCCAATTCATCATTTAGCCCTGATTCCTGCACCAGGGAGCACATGTGGTACCTTGAATGGGCAGGCTCAAATTACTCTTCTATACCTGGCTGTTCCTTCCTTTTGTGGCATGCTTCCTTGTTTGTGGTAAACTCTCAAACCAGTACCATCAAGGTTCCATGAGCTTCACATAGTGAGATAAAAAACATTCAAAGAAGAAAATGCACGTGCACTGAACATGTTCAGACTTGTCTCTGTTCTCCATACTTACAGCCTAACTATTAGTACAGCAATTCCATCATATTCTGAATTATAAATGTCTCAGTTACTCTTCTCTCATTGCTGGGGCAAATACCCAACACCCAAAATGAGAGAAGGAAAGGTTTATTCAGCTAATAGCTACTGGAGTTTTCAGTCCACATTCAGCTGGCTCTAAGGCAGAGAGACATACGGTAAACTTTCCTTGTGGTGGCAAAGGGCAAGAGAGAAAAAGGGAAGGCAACAGAGAATAATGGCAATCATGGCAACAAAGAACAAGTCTGTCTCTCTTAAATTGTGTTCAGGATTTCTGCCCTAGGCTGGGGGAATTACTCACACCCATAATCCCAGCCTTGATCATGAATTAATCTCAAACTCTAGAAGTCCCTGCCCCATGGCTGCATGAGGCTTTTAGGAGGACAACTAGACACAAATCGTAACAATAAGCAATTGAGAAATGATATAAAGTGTACAGGAGGATTTATATAGGTTAAAGGCAAATACCATCATATTATATAATGCACTTGAACATCCACAGATTTGGGCACCTCCAGAGCTGCTGGAAAATATCCTCTATGGGTAGCAAAGTACTATTTTATTTAAGAATTTATTAAGGGATGTAGATGGGACAGTAAGGAGGCATACATGATACAGGTCTAGAATATTAAAGTAAGATTAAGCTATATATTTTCCCAAACCAGTACCAACTATCTCTCATCCTGTCATGTCCTCCTCTGCTTTTTTTCTTTCTCAGTACTTTCCCACATTTGTACAAACTATGTGCAGTCCACATAACTGTTATTTCTTCCACCCACCATGTTTACCAGTTCTTTCAGGTGATAACTTAAATATGTTCTTAAAGCAGCTACTTTTCCCATCTTTGAGTCCATGGGTACTGCCCAGGTTCAAGACCCTATAATCTCTTCCTGGTGGGTTACATGCCCTTCTGACATTCTTTCTATTGATTCTCACTATGTCTAAAGAAAGCATTTAAATGCTCTTACACTGCACGTGGTCCTTGGCTGGAGCCACAGAGCATCACGGCCTGCAGCACCAGGGCACTGTGGCTCCTGCCTGCCTTCTTGGCTGCACTGCCCCACCCTCTTCTGCTCTTCTGAGCATTCATCCTAACCCGGCTCCCCTTAATTCACTGAACTTACTCCACCTTTTCTAATCTGATCTTCTAAATGCTCTTCCCTTTGCCTGAGTATCAGGCAACTTTCCAGGTGCTGATATAAAATTCTGACCCCTACACATTGAAGAAGGAAGCAGGTTCACTTGGCTTACAATTTTTGAGGTTTCAGTCCATGGTCAGTAAGATCCATGGCAAAAACACCACGGATAACAGGATGCTTGAGCAAAGTTGCTCACGTTTTTGGCAGTCAGAAAACAGATCATAGCATAAGAGCATCAGAAGGATGGGGCTAGGATCCAGGTTCTGTACCCAGAGCCAGGCTCTCATCACTCACCCAGACACACCCGGGATGTGCCTCACGAATTCCCTGGGCAGCTGTCAAGCCAGGCAAGCAAACTACTGCAGCCTAAAATGTGAATCCTTGTACTTTTCTTGGACTTAGCACTTCTCTTTCCTCAAGCCTTGATTTACAGGTGACCCCTCCAAGGAGACATGCTCTGATGGCATTCGGTACACTGACACCCTGATTTCCTGACCTTCACCCTGGTCATCACATCAGACACACATCACAGGTGCTGAGTGTCTTCTGCTCCCTGTCTGAACATTTGTTCAGCTTATCAAAGGAAGGGCTGCCCTATACTAAACGTGAAAATAAAGCCAACGAAAATCTTTAACCTAAACTACTGATTTTTGCACTTTGACACAAGAAAATAGAACAATCAGAACAATATACTATAATAGGAAGTGAAAAATGCTCTCTCTCTCTCACACACACACACACACACACACACTCTCTCTCTCTCTCTCTCTCTCTCTCTCTCTCATTAAGACAAATATTGATATTTTCAGACCACAGTAAATAACCAGTAGTAGAAACCATTCAAAGTAAAACCAAGAATGGGTATCAAAGGAAAACACTACAAATCTTTAGATCTTCAATCAACACCTTTAATCTCCCATTTTCAAAATCATCTCAATATATTTTCCACAAATAAATAGCTATCAACTATTGCCATAGTCTTAATCCATTCTTTGATGCTGAAGTGTATCAGAAAATGCACCTCTTTGGCATATGGATTGTTATAACCCAAAGTCAGTAAAAACCGCAGATGTAGGGAAAGGTGTTTACCTACCTTGACTGCCTAAAACTAGAAGTTTGCACTGTTAGAAAAGAAATTCGCATTTACATACCAATTTGTACAGTGTCTCTACTCTGAGAGATGTCTCGGTTGCTTCCTGGAGACAACTCTTATTATCTGGCCAGGTG
This sequence comes from Capromys pilorides, assembly GCA_004027915.1. Classification (NCBI taxonomy): domain Eukaryota; kingdom Metazoa; phylum Chordata; class Mammalia; order Rodentia; family Capromyidae; genus Capromys; species Capromys pilorides. The sequence goes on from PVKN010040161.1 coordinate 5,933, forward strand.
CTTCCTTGAATCTCATTTCTTTGAGAAAGTCCCGTGCATAAGTACATAACTGAACAATTTATCTTTACCTCTTATGTCTCTTGTTAGTTTCACACCCTGGGCCCATCCAGAGAATGTAGACCTGTACAAAGAAACAGTTCTTCCCCACCCCACAACTTCCAATGAGACATTAACAGAGAGTAAAAGCCAATCTTGAAGTTCTTATGAGGAATTATTCTCCCAAATGCTTTTCACTTTTACTCAAAAGCTTTTTCTTTACCTGATATTGCCTACTACTCATAGTTATTTCAAAATGTGAACAATTTTTTTGTAACCTGAAGGGATTGGGGATTTTCTATATTGTCCTCCCTGTAATACTACTTTATGTAAGGACTCCTTGAAAAATGAAAGCGAGGGAATTTGTTATATATTTTCTTCTAGAAAAGTAATCAAAATATTTCTCTAATGAGTATAGGACTAATGAAAACCATTTTCAACACATTCAGCAAACATATATTGTGCACTACTTTATGCCACAAACTGTTGTCGACCTTGTCAATAGAAAGTTGTAGGGAATAAAGTATCCCTTCGTAGAATTTAGTTTCATTAGCTGGGTCCTGAAAATTGAATTGACAGAAGACAGACCAAAGTGAAGAGCATTACTGAGTGTGCTGGGGAAACACAGAAGCATGTTCAAGAATAATTCAAAGGAGTGGTTAGAATGTTGACTGACAACAATTTAACCAAACAGGAATAATTTTGTAGAGTAGTAGACAAGGTACTATAATCAGGGTTTGAAAGGGAAAAGATATAATACAGAATATATACTTCACAATATTTTATGATATTCACCCATTGAATGAACCAAAGGTCAACAGTGCAGGAAATATGTTCACACACTAAAGCCCCAAAGAATCCAGCTGAGGGTCTGGGTTCCATGGCAATGGTCTGCCTGAGTCCATCTAAAAAGCTAGAGCCCACAATAATGTTTCATGCAAGTCTTTTTGAAGGATATGTGCTAGGAAGGCTCAAAGGTCAGTGATAGAAATCAGTGATAGAAATCCCAAAGGTCAGTGGGATGAAGGATCTGTGCCAGCAGGCTGAAGGATCTGCACTGGAGCAAGGAAGTGATGCTTAAAGTAAGGGCCAGAGCTCCCCACAAAAGTACCATGGCCATCCTCAACAATACTGAGGTCCTGCACTCCTCCAGGAACAACAATTGCCAAATTGAAATCAGGAAAGCCAGTGAGACTCACTTCACCAGGAGAATCCTCAGGACTATCTCTTTCTCTCCACATCTCCTTGTAATGCTTTGGGCCTTCCACATCCAGCACCACTCTGGTTCAGTTCAGCTGGCTGTTTCAAGCTGACCACCAGTTGTCAATCCTCCACACAAAGTTAAGAGACTTTGAGCTGCTAGGGCCAGCAAATTATATGAACATAAACCTAAGAGCTAGAGGTAGGGGTTATTATGTAGCTCTGCTAAGATTCTCCAAGTTGACACATGTGTGCAGTCAACTAGGAATTAAGACATGCTGCACTTTGGGAAGATGGAAGATAGTCATAGGGTTTTTGTGTATCTGCTTCTTTTTCATTGCTTTAGGTTCAAAACATTCCTATGTCAAAGTAAAATATTTAAGGATGTCATTTCTTGAACCCTTCTGAAGCAAATGAGCAAAACACAATCACTGAACTCATTTAGTAGAGTCCAATTAAGTGATTCATATTTGAAAGGAACATGGTCCTTTTGACAGTCATACCTGGGTGCCATCCAGCAGCTGATACTGCTATTAGTGAAGAGGTCGCTTGTATATAATTACAGGAAATGAATCAGTAAACAAGAAATTTGACTCTCTGCAGTATGACTATCATCAGGTTTCAGCTGGAGTTTGGCCACCTGGTGATTTACATGACTGACAATCAGCTTCTTTATGTGACTAAAAATCATTGTATCATTTTTGCAAATGTATAGGGCACCAAAGTAACTTCTCTTTGGACCATAGGAAAGGATAATGTTCACAGCCAGTCAGTGCAATGAAAAATCTCGCAGAAAATATGACTGGTGGTGCTTGGAGGAAAATAGAAGTTTCAAGAGATCTCACAGGAGCCACAAGTAATAGGAAAGTTATGATCTCCCTCTCCTGAGAGGTGTCTTGGCTTCCTCATTTTTCTATGTGGATGTCAGTAGTTACCATCTGATGTCTTAAATACAGATGTTCTCTTGTCTGGTACCATGTTCAGTAGAGTGTTCCTGACGAATTAATACTTTAATAAGGTCTTCCTTGACATTCACTTAAAGGATGCTCTATCTAATGGGAAAATCTCAAGAGTACAGATAAGTATCAAGAATAATTTTATATGGTCAAGAGCTAGTTATTTTTGCCTGAGTTATCTATATGTCTTGGTCCTTTTAAATATCGAGTTTTCCTCAAGTATTAAATTTAGGAAAATTAAAATTACAAAGTAGAATTTCATCCACCTCTGCCCCAAGTTCACTGGCTGAAGCTGTCAATCAATGTGATAAATATAATTAACAAAAGAAAAAAGGCTTAGTTTTAAAATTATGCAAAGTTGGACCAAATTGACCAGGTTATGGGAGGGATTTGTACACCATCTTAAGCTGAATAACAGAAAAGGGTTTGGCAGTAAGCCATGGGATGGGAGAGATATGTGGTTAAAAAAAAATGATATTAGAGTCTCTCAGGTGTTGACAGTTATCTTTCAGAGAAAGAAATAGCTCTCTTTATGCTACAAATACATGTATAAATAGGAGCCACCTTTATAAATATAAATTTCCTTTGCAAAAGTCAGAATTTATCATCTATCTTTAAGAAGGTCAAAGTGGGGGTAGGGGTTAAAAAATAACTTTCCCTGAATCTGTTGGTTCTCATATAGTAGAAATAATCTTGCCCTAGAAGTTGAAGATTTCTGCATCCCATCAGAGAATATACATAGTATACTGCATTGGTTGCAGTACTAAATCCTGAAGAATATCATTATAATGTCACTCCTTTGGGAATATTTATTGGAAATTCTCAACATGCCAAGACTTTTATAAACATAGAGCACAGGAAAGAGTAGCATGAGGGTTCAAGATAACTTTCACAAAACTTAAGTTATTTGTTTCATGGAAAAGTGAATCTTGGGCCGGCGAGATGGTTCAGTGGTCTAAAGCGCCTGCTTAGGAGGGCTCAGGCGACTGTGGGGACTGCAGTTCGATCCCCGGCACCACATGCTGCGCCAGCGCCACCACCAGGGCAAGCTGAGCCAGCCACAAAATGAATAAATAAAAGAAACAAACAAACACAACAAGCAAACAAATAAATAAATAAATAAAATTAAAAAAAAAAAAGAAAGAAAGACAGAATCAATTATTTAAAAAAAAAAAAAAAGAAAAGTGAATCTTGAGGGCAGGATATTTTGCTCAGCTAACACACTCTAATGCTAGCTGCTACTGATAAAAAGAAGTGTTATATCATATTATCTCCTAGTATAAGAACTCAAAAGAAGAAATAAAAATGGGAAGGTATAATGCAGTGAAATGGAACGCAAAAACTTAAGGATTAAACAACGAAGAGTGAGCAAGGAAAAAAGTTAGGTAATATGGCAGGGGTAAAACCATACATCTATATAAACAAGATGGTTAAGGCAATAGTCCTAAGAATCTACATCAGGTTCTTGAAAATAGCAGTTAATTGGTAGAATTCTCACCCTAACGAATTGTGTATGCTGATGCCTGTGAACTAAGAAAATACACTTAGGATAGCAATGTATAATACTAAAACCATGCTTAAAATACCTATCATTTTGGTCTTCTAAATCCATACTGCTTCTAATGCCATATCAATTATTGCTATACTCTCCTTAAAGTAAATGTGTGTTTAAAAAAAGGTAATAAAGTTCAAGGAGATTATGGAACCACAGAGAAAAGGGATAGATGAAGTATAGTGTGCCTAAGGAGAGTCACCTAAAGAGAAAATATTCTCTCAGGCTTTCACAGAGAGCAAACTGGTCAAGCAATGACCATGACTCATCCAGATGGCTAACACTGACAACAGTTCTACAAAGCACTGTACATGGTTCCAAAGTAAATCCTGAGGAGATCTGACTGACCTTGAGAGATACAAAAGTTACATGTTTTGCTATACAAGTCATGCTTAAACTTGCCCTTAACTACCCAGCAGAAAATTTTAACCACAAAGCATAAAACAGAAAGCTAGATTAGAATGCTGAGCTGTAAAAGGCTTAAATCAACAACTTTTAACATTGCCAGTTTCACCAATAACCTGCTGTGATAACTGAACATTGGATTATGCATACAACTACGTTCTCTTAGTTCAATGAGAAGAAATTTGGTTGTACCAATAATGATTTGAAAAATTATAACACCTACACCCTGGACTCTGTATAACTAATAGGAGGACAACAATATGCATTGTATCAAATATTGAAATGTACTAATAATGTGTTTCAAAGCTGTCACACTGTTATACAATGTTATTTCTTATTAAAAGTAATAATAAAAAAGATGAAAGAAGGTAATAAAAGAAATCAAGAGATAAGAAAAAATGTCATAAGATTGTATTGCTACAATGTTGCACATGGTTTGATTTTTAAATTTCTGTGTAAAATATGTAATTGTTCTTTTCACATTCCATAGGGGTTTAATGTTTAGAGTATACATGGTTGTTGGAAAATAGCAGTTCTATGTTATGTCTAAGGTGTTTGATATTCAGACAGATAGTGATGTTAAGCCCAACGGCCTCTGTTACAGGGTAAAAATACCATTAAACTTCTCTTCTGGATGTTTAATAACTAAAGTTTACAGACCAAAACTTACAGAAACAGAGGGGC
>PVKN010040162.1:0-10764 GCA_004027915.1 Capromys pilorides
CTTATTTTAATCATTTTGACTAATACAGAAATAGAGCACAAGCAAAAGTTTGCCACTTTTTGCCTTTCCAAGGCAAAGTATGATCTAGAGTTTGATAGATAGATATGCTTATGAGTACTTATTTGTACCCTGGACAAATTTCCATGCCAGAACATATGTAAGTGCCTTGTTGTTATTGCTCTAGATGGTTCTTAACTTATTTATCTAATCTATCTCTGATAGACAATTGACGATGTTTTTAAAGAATATCTTTATATACTGATAATTTCATATTTGCATTTATGTCTATAAAAGATAAACTAGCATTGAAGCAATTTAAATAATCCAAAATTCTGAAGTGCAATGACTAATTAATATCATTATACTCTGAATGGTACTTTTTAAAAAACAGTTTTGTATCACTTAGTTCATTTGAGCCACTCAAACACCCTGCAAGGTGGGTAGGGCACTATCTTTTTATTACTGAATAGTTTACAACTTCAGAAGATATTGATCTGACTCTGATATTCCCCTACACAATGTAATGTAAATGCTGTTATTAAAGTTATGCTTTCAAAAACATGCTCGGTAGCAGAGAAAGCTGAGAAATATAGTTTGGATTTTCATAATTAAAAGTTATCCTGTGAAAATGGGAGTATTTTATAGTAAAAAGCTGAAGAGATTATTGGATTGTATTTCTTCTGAAATGGTACCCTAACATATTTAACATCTTTAAAAAAGTTTAAAGTATGATTTCCATTGCCCACCCCCAAGACAGTTTGGCTTTAGTCCTCAATGACAGCTCTGTACATGGGCTTCAGAGAAGGCAATGGGCAGCACAGAAAGCCTCAATAAGTATGGAAATTTCCATCTTTCTGGGCTTCTCAAGATTAGCTCCTGTTCACCTTGCTGTGAATGGCACTACTCATTCAGCAAAGCAGCTTCACTTTCGTATTGGAAAACACATGAGTATCGATGACACTCCCTTTGAAAATGTCCTAGATGGCTGTGGCTTCTACAATGTTTTAAATGACAGATTTCTTAAAGGCCTTGAGTGTATGTCCCTTACAATTTTTTTCTTTTATGCCATTGGAAATGAGGATCTGAGAGAGACGATTAAGTATTGGGTGGTGATGTGTCACAGAGGAAAACCTGTAAACTTACACCAAAAGCACTTTTATTTATTTATTTTTTTTGTGGGGCTGGGGTTCGAACTCATGACCTTGCACTTGCCCGGCAGGCCCTTGTGCCACGGAGCTATCTCCCCAGCCTCCCAAAAGCACCCTTAAAATGGGAATCAAGAAAGGCAAATCCCTTTACTTAAAACTTCCAGGTTATTTCGCATTTGTACTGAAGTCTAGGATGGAACAGTGCTCCTACATTTCATCTGTTCATGAAACAAACTTCCCGTGAGACTAGCAAGCTGATAGGTTAATACTCATGCATTGCCTAGCAGGCATAATATTACCCTGCCCCACCCATATCTAATTTTAAAAGTTAGTGTGCTTGGTCGTAGGGCAAGTTGCCATGCTTGTGTGAGAGGTGAGCGTCTGGGGTTCCATTCCCAGCACCCTACCCTCTCAAAAGAAATTAGTGAATATACACATCAACAACCGTTACCTACCAACTGGTACCAAGTGACTTTGGCGACTTTAATTTTTTTTCATTGAGAAGAAATATCTTACTCTTAGACTCCTCTCCTATGTTCAGATGATGCTATTAAAATAACATCTACACCTGCAGATGTTAGCTCTGTCTTTCCATACTCCTGTTGATACCTGAGGCAGAGACCCTAGTCACATATAAAGAAGTAAAGCACACTGTAAATCTTCTAAAATACAGCTGAGGAATGCATCCATAGAGACCTTTCTGTGGACTTGTTCATATCAAAGCTTGCCAGCTACTTTTATGGCCACTCCCACAAAATAAGTGTCTTATTGAAATCTATTATCCTCATTGGAATAGTGCAAACATATGAGCCACCTTGGTGATTTTACCCTGTATTCCCAATTCCAAAACTATTATGAATTTAAATCAAATTAGTCCCACTGCTGATCCCATGTGGCCTTACTGTAGTAGGGTCATTCAGAAAAGTACCCCTTTAAACTCTGCTTAAAAAGAATTTTTCATCTTCAAACCATAGATATGGGCTAAATATTGCCAGAACTGAATATTGCTCCTCCTTCCCATAGTGATTCATTTTTTTAAAAAGTTTTGGGTTTAAAAGTTTGCCAAGTATTTTTTAAATCTGCAATAGTATCCACTGTTCTACTCTATCCATGTGCTATTTAAATCCTCAAGGATTCTAGTAAATTTATCATGGTTTCTGGTAACAGAAGTGTTGGGAAGAAGCTGGCTGGTGGCTTAGACCTAAAACTTCACATTTATTTCATTTACTTAACAAAGCGGTAACAAAAAGTATTGGTTCAATTGATGCTGGTAGTTGCAAAAATTTAGCGGCACTCTTTAAAATCTATGTTTTTGTACTGTCCATTGGGTATCTCAATGCCTCTCCCCCAGCTCCCAGTATATTTTTCTGTTTTTCATATCTATGCCCTTTTCTCTTTAGATGGAAAAATGGTGAACCAAACTTTAATGAGTACAATAATGCAATATGACACAGACATCAAAAGAGAAAAGTAGAGACCTACTTGTTGATGACGAACAAAGTCCAAGATAAACTATAACAAATACAAAAAGCAATAGATAAGAATGTACAGTATGGGGCTGGCCAGATAGCTCAGCAGATTAAAGCACCTTCTTAAGCAGATGCAGAGACTGGGGTTCAAACCCCAGCATGCCGCACTGGCCCTGCCCCCAGGGTGCACTGAGCCAGTGATTGAGACTGGGCATGGTGGTGCATGCCTGTAACCCTATCACTTAGGATACTGAAAACAGGAGGATCACTATGAGTCTGAACTGTGTATTGAGACCCTGCACTTAATACATTATAAATAAGTAAATAAATAAAAGAATGTACAGTATGATTCCAGTTGTAGTACAAATGGGTCTGCATATGCACGGCACTCTTGTTTGTCTTATCTGTGGTTTCTGCATTTTCAGTAACTTATGGTCAGCTGGGGGGTATAACTCAGTGGTAGAGAACTTGTTTGGCATAAGTCCTGAGTTCCATTCCCAGCAACCTCTGCCAAAAAATGAAGAAAAAAAGAGAAAGAAAAGAAACCTGTGGTCAATAGCAGTCCAACAATATTAAATAGAAAATAATAGAAGTGGCGTTGAGTAGAGTGATAAAATTTTCTGCCATCTGGCTTGGTTCTGCCTAGGGTGTAAATCATTCCTTTATGTAGCAAATCCAGGCTGTATATGGTACCTGCCTACCAGTCATTTAGTAGCTGTCTCAGTTATCTAATTGAGTGATATTGTGTGTGAGTGTGTTGATTATGTTTGCAGAACTTTCATTATAATATTTAATTGTTTCATTTATTGTATTATTAATCTTACCACAATCAATTTATAAAGTAAACTTTATAATAAGTATGTATGTACAATAAAAGATATAATACAGTTTCTCTCTGTGTTCAACAGGAGTTGAGACCAGGAGATCCTTACCCATGGTTACTAAATTCTGCAGATGTTCAAATTGCTTCTACAAAAAAGACAGTATGTACATATAACTCACACATTTATAATCAGCTGTTACATTGAATTTTTAGGGGAATTCTGACAAGAAAGAAAGTCTATATATGTTCAAGACAGATGCAATATTTTTCATAATGTTTTCTACCACTCGTGTGTGTGTGTTTTGTGGTACAGGGGAACACACCCATGCCCTCATGCATGCTAAGTATAAGCTGTTACCACTAAGCCACATTCCCTAGACTTTTCCCAATATTTTCCACCCAAGGTTGGCTGAAACTTTAGATTCAAGGGTCGACTGTTCACATATGATTCAATACTATCAGTACTTCAAAACACATACTCAGGGTCTTAGAACATATTCCCCATGGACAAGGGGTGATTATGACATACTCATACATGCTATATATGTTCAAAAATGTATAGAAAAATTTAGATGAATAAATATGAAAGTGGTAATAGTTTAGTCTAGTAACTGAGAATAGGAGGATTTGGGGCAAGTCTTTTCTTTCTCTTTTATAAACTTCTACATCTTTTACGATTTTTATCATGAACTATTTTCTTTTGTAGCTCTAGCAATTCAACCCAGAGGCTTGTATATGTCAGGTAAGTGCACTACCACTATTCTACATCCCTAGCCTCCTACCTTGAACATTTTTAACTCTTCTAATTATTTCAATTTCTTTTTCTAAAAGCTAGGTCATTCTCTGTAGTTAAGCCTCGCCTTAAATTATGATCCTCCTGCTTCAACCTGTTAAGGGTTGGGATTACAGACATGTGCCACCAGGCTTAGTTTACTTATTTGACTTGTAATGAGTAAAATTTTATATAGAATTTGATTTGAAAAATTTTAAGCGTTCTTGAGATCCTGTATAATTAACAAAAATTGAAAAAAAAAACATTGTGTGCAATGTGATGTAAACACTGTGAGGTGATTACCACAAACCACTCAATAAATGTATCTATTAATTCACAGTCATATTTTTTCTCTTATTCTGAGAACATTTAAGATCTATCTTCTTCCTGAATTTCAAGTATACAATACAGTATTGTTAACTGTCTCCCTGCTACACGCTATATTCCCTAGTCAGTTAATATTTCTAAAAGTAAAAGACAAAAAAACAGAAGAAAAAGGAACATGTGGGGCTAAATCATATGGTACCCAATTAGATTTTGTTAGGTTAAACACAGCCCATGTTTTCTACTCTCTTTTTATGTATTTAGGCCAGGGTCTACAGTGTCTCGCTACATAGATCGGACACATGTGATTCTCCTGTTTTCAGCCTCCCAAGTGCTGGGATTACAGGTGCATGCCACCACTTCCAGTCTCAATTGCATCTTAGTGTGCCCTGGGGCCGGGACCAGCAGGGCACCCCAAGTATGGAACCCTGGCCTCTGTGCTCTGCCTAGGCAGGCACAATAGTCCACTGGGCTATTGTGCTGGCTCTATGTTTTCTCTTCTTAAATGAGGTAAATCCTATTAGTGAAGATGTGAATGAAAATATACAGTATGGAGCAGGGCACTGTGGCACACACTTGCAATCCCAGCTACTCAGAAGGCTGAGGCAGGAGGATCACAAGTTCAAATCCAGACTGGGTAAGTTAGTGAGATGATGTAACACCCATAAACTCTTTTTTTGAAGGTGAAGAAACTAAGGCACTAAGCAGTTAAGTCACTTACTAAAGGTCACACAGCTAATCAGAAGCAGATCTGGAATTTGAACTTTGAGGGTCCAACTCTAGCTGCTTTTATTCTTAGCCACTATGCTGATATTGCCTCCTTAGAGATAATAGGTGCTGATTAAATATTTGACATGCTTTCATCCATTGCTCCACTGCAGGAACCAATATAAGAGTGATCTGTGACTGCCAGCAAGGTTCCCAAGACGGCCTGCAGCAGCAGCTCTCTGGACCTGTTCATCAGACACTCGGTCTTGCTCCATAAAAGCTCTTGACAAGAGCCTCGTGCATGAAGCTCCTTGTGTCAAACTGAGATCTGGCGGTATCATTATTCAGTGAAATATTTGTATTCTTGGGAGATAAGGTGCTGAAGTTAGAGAAATAAATCATTCATCTCCACTGCCCCTATCACCATGACAGCAGATGAACACCAAGGGCGATTGGAAGATTTCAACTCCCTAGGGATCATAAGAAAACAAATGCCGGAAAATATTGTGCATAATGTTGCCCTACCTTTGTCACCTGAGCTACAGCAAAGTGACATATGTGATGTGTCCCCAGGGCATTTTATGTAGCAGGCGTGCTCTGTGCTTCAAGCCCAGGGGGAATTGGTTAGGAGTTCCTCTGTAGTTTGAATTAATTCATTCAACATTATGTTTCCATGGGCTCCCTCTGCAAGGCATGCACACAGATCTTGACAGGCCCTTGAATGAGCATAAGCCATCATGGCCAGGATTCTTCTCATTTATGGTCTGCCCAGAAGGTGTCAGGAAGGAGATACTTATTAACCATGGGAGATTTAAATGAGGGGTTACCTCCTTAGTAATACTCATCTGTAATTTAATTAATTGTCCTCTCCTTTGTATACATTGACATACTTCTGACAATGAACACTGGACAGTGGAGAAGGAAAAATAAGAGTGACAGATGCTCCTGCTTCCAGAATCTGTTCTCATAACTAGACATGCTACGTGTGATGCTAGAAGTATCAGGTTTAAGCATTAGGTATGGTGTCTTCTCCCCCCACCTCATTAGGATCTACTTAGCACAAAATGACTACTATAATACTAAAAAAACCCTATTTGTGCAGTGAAAAGAGACATGCTTTTCCTTTCAGGCAGATTGGTTAGGGATTGGGGAGGTGGAAGGAAGGGGGACTCATGCAAAAGCCATACAGAAAAAAGAAACCTAATTAAAACAGGACATCTGGGCATGCTTGTTTTGAGACAGTTGAAGCAAAGAGAGCACTTGTAGAAGAGGAATAGAGTCAAACAAGCGTAAAATGGGCAATCTTTTCTTCCTGTTTCTTTGCTGGCTAAGGCAGCAAGGGTGGAGTAGAAGAAAATCAACAAATTCAAATGTAGACCATTTGAGATAAAAGTGGCCCCAGGCATCAGCTGGTCCAAGGCACTCTGCATAGATGGAGAAACTGCAAGCCAGCGAAGGACTGTTCTGACTGCTAGTGTCACAAGTTCCACATTTTGAAGAAATCCCTATTTACTTGTTTATAATTCTATACGTTCTATTTATCAGCTGTTTTTATTTGAGCGTAGCAATTATTTTTATTCTTTTCTTTTCTTCTTTCCTTTTTTGTTTTTTGCATTGTGGATTTTGGAAGCATTTGTCTGAGATGCTTCTACTCAGGTTGCCAGCTGAGATTCGTGGTATAAGTATAATGTGTATTGTTATTTATGTATTATGATTTGAGCCTTTCATCGCTCAAAAATAATGTGTTATACGTTGTGATTAGGTTTTCATAAGTCGTAAAAATTATTAAGATAATTAAATAAAAATTCCTTGGGGTATGTGGAGACTATTGGACAGGACTCCAATTGATGAAATCAGGAAGCATCTGCCTGGACAATTATCCAGTCTTTGTTCATTAATGGGAACCCCAAAAATCTCCATAGCCTCATGAGAGATACCCCTACTAAACCGGTAAAAGGTTAAGTTTTCTAGAAATAATATAAGAAGGTTTTCTCACAAAAGATGCACTTGGTATATAACTAGAGAAACAAAGGTTTTTCATATGGGTATGATGATTCATTGTTAATCTCATGTTACACTAAATGTACTCATGCCATCCTCTAAGATGTGAAACTGGGATTGCTTATGGTGACAGACCTTTCCTTTCAGATTCAGACACTTCCCTTACTTTTGTGTTCTGATGAGTTGTGACAGGAGGGTTAATATATATGCCACTATATTCAGAGGTGCCCAGACGTTAAGGCACCCAGACAATGTCACAAATTTCTTCAGAGATATTCCATTAACGTTCAATGAGTTAGGTAAAAGCTTTTTATGTAATAGAGAGGGTTGATTAAAAGAGCTATACTGTATCAAAATGGAAATGTAAGTATGTCACAAAAATGCCATCATAATTGCCATGATACAATATTATGTATGGCTTTGATTTTACATTTTTGTGTGAAATTATATATTATTGTCTGCTAACATTCTAAAAATAAAAATTAAAGAACTGAAATAAATTATTTTCTTTAAAAGTTCTTCAAATGTACTTTGCTGATTTTTAACATTGCTAATATTGATTAAGACATGGTAACTGCTAGAAAATTCACTTTCCTTTTGCCCCTAGGCATTAGATTGGTGGCACATGTTGGAGAGTGAGTTTCAGAAGGATTAGTTCCCTGGTCAAAAGTATTTGATTTCACGAAAGTTGAAAGTGCTGTCTAGTTACTGATGTCTGCGCAAAAGCAGTTGGAGATTTCACATTCTCAGAGTGCCATCTTACGGCAAGACTGCAGCATTGCAAGTACTCTTCACCCCAACCGTGATTTGTTACACTGTTTCCTTGGAAAATAATCCCGCCACAATGACCATTAGGATCATGGGATCCTTTAAAGAACATAAATAACTTTAAAAACAAACTAGCACATGCGTTGCAAAAACCATCTCATTTAGAGGCTCTAAGAAAATTTTACTTTTTCTATCAGAGTGGAAGTTTTAACTTACATAAATTCATAGAAAAGCAAAGATGAAAAAGGCTGTTTTTAAAAAATACATGCTTAATAAGAACAGCAATAATTTGTTTACTTATTTTTTCCCATAATCAATGAAACGTGTTTTTTGTAATTGTCAGTGGGGCTTTTAGAAATTACAAATCGATTTTTGGTATACCAAAAGCAGAAACTGGGAAAGAAACCAGGGGACACAACCCCATTTGTATCTCATTTAGTGGACATTAGCTATAGAAGGCAAGAACTGCACTAGAATCCATTTTTAGACTAGTTTTAAACCACACTGTGAGGAAGAACCAGAAAAATCTGTCTTGGAATATAATCAAGAAGTCACTTAAACCCAGAGCAGCAAATAATACTTTGCAGCTGATCAGGAAAGAGCAAGAAGTTAATATCATCCGCCATAGGCAGGAAAGTCTCTGGTTGTGAAGAGCAGTCTCCAGCAGAGAGGGGACTGCAGCAGCAAAAATGCATGAGACAGCATCACCTGTACTTTAAGCTGAAGAAACAAATTCTGCAGAGGAGCCTGGAGGGAAGAAGGGAAAGCAAAGCAAGAATAACACCCTCAATTTTTGAGAGAACTGCAAGATAGGCAGATATGTTGGCAAGTTTGTTAATTTCTATGCTTAACTCTTTAAAAGTGAGAAATGAAACTTACAACTCAAAGCTCAATAACAGGAGAAGGAAGACTAACATAAGGGACTTGATAGGACTTATGATTCAATTGTTTCAAAGTCATTCACCAAGTGCTGTTAGCCCTGAAAACTATGACCAGACATTTCCTTGTCCCATTAAAGTTAAACTGAAAGGAAATAATCCATACCTGTTTTTAACTTACTTCTTTTTAAATTAGATTTTAACTCAAAAAAATATCAGAGTTATCCTGTAGCATGATGGTGGGTGCCTATAATCTCAGTACTCAGGAAGGCTGAGGCAGGAATATCACAAATTTAAGCCCAGCCTGGGCAACTTAGATTTAGTTGCAAAATTAGAATTTCACAAAGACTAGAGGCAGAGTTTAGTAATAAGGCCCTGTGCTCAGCTCCCAGTGCTGCCCTTCCCCAACAGAGTTAGAATAGACCTTTAAAGTAATTTAGTGTAATATCCTCCTCCTATGGATGGGAAAACTGGGTACAAGGGAGGCCAATAAAGCAATAGCTATTCAAGCTATTATTGTCATCACTATTAGTGTGACACGAATGAGGCAGTTAATGCCTTCATTCCTTACAAGATAGTCAAGAACAGGGGACAGGGTATTGGTTATATATCTTAACAACATGTGAGGGCATTGTATGAAAGCAACTTATATGCAAAATAAAGATTAACTATGATATTTTAGGAAGTTAACTTCAGTTCTCTATACACAGCTTACTGATGTCACAAGCACATAATGCATTTTCAAAAGACTGAGTCATGTAGTTGAAAAGGCACAGGGCTTGGAGTCAGAGATACAGATTTGAAAGCTGGTCCATCACCTATTGTGTGAATTCTAAGAACTAATTCAGCCTTCCTGTGCTGTGTTTCCTCATCTGCACAATGAGAGTGGTGCCGCTTGCACCATGTGGAGGTCACGTGGTATGACAAATGTCAGAAAGTTGAGCTAACACAGCAACACTAAGTGAGCAAGTTGAAAGAAAATAGGTTTAATTTGGCTGCCGGTTCTGATGTGAGGCACAGGGGCCATGTGCGACTGTGCCCTTCTTGTTGGAGGAGTCCTGAGGCAGTGTAAGGTAGAGCATGGCATGACGAGAGACCCAGTCACACTTGCCTTCTAGAACAGGATCAGTCTCCAAACAACCCATTCATCCATTCATGAGGCCAGAGCTCTAATTAGCACTTGAAGATCGCAGTGCCAGCACACAGAAAGTTTTCTGTATGAAGCTATGAGGAAGACGTGAAATCTTCACACACAGTGTGTAGCATGTAGTATTCAATGAACGTTATTTGAAAAGACCTTAAAAAACCCAGTAAAAATAGGCAAGTTAAGTGAATAAATCCTTTGGTAAACAAATATAAATGGTGCACAAGTACATGAAAAAAATATTCATTGTCACAGGCCATTAGAGAAATGAACGTTAAACACTGAGATTTCATCTTACTCCAGCAAGAATGATCACCAACAAATCCAATAGTAACAAATGCTGCTGTAGCTGCACTGGGGAAAGAAACCTTCCTATGTTGCTGGTGGGAGCACAAACTAGTACAACCACTATAGAAATTATAATAGCAATCCTTAAAAAACTAAACATAGAAATTCCCTTTGACTCCGCTGTAATCCTACCTATCTTTCCAAAGAGCTTAAAATATCATATTACAATCATTCATGCATAGCCATTTCCATAGCAGCTCAAGTAATAATAGCTATATTTTGGAAGCAGTCTATCTGTCCATTACCAGGTGAATGGATAAAAAATGGTATTTATACACAATAGAGTACTGTTCTGCCATAAAGAAGGCTAAATTCAAGTCATTTATAAGAAAATGAATGCACCTTAGTACCATAAAGTTAAGTGATAAAAATCAGATGCAC
>PVKN010040163.1:0-10764 GCA_004027915.1 Capromys pilorides
CCTCCCTCTTCCTCTTCCAGTCCTTCCTATTCACCTATCTGCACACCTCTTTAGTGAATAAACAACAGTTGCTGTCCAGCACCAGCCCATCAGGCCCAGGCCCGCCCTGCACCAGTACTGGAGAAAGCCCTGGATGCTGGTGGCCACCCTGGCTCCCAGCCCGGCAGCTGGAAATCCCTTCCTGAGACACAGCCAACTTCCAAGCCAGGTTCCCCGGGGTCTGATTAGTGATCTGCTTGGGAGCCTCTCTCTCGGGAATTCTCAGCAGGTTCAATGCTGGGCTCTCAGCTGCTCTGTCCCCTGCCTGGTCACCAAGGAGCTATTTTTCACAATCAAGTGGGGCGGTAGAAGGGCCCTGGGAGTTTTAATAATTTTGTTGTTGGAAATTTCCATAGTGGTGGAAAAGGCCCATTGGCTGGCCTCCAGGTGCCTTCTCACAAAGCCTCCAAAAGGAAATTACTGATCACTGCCACCTTGGTCTGGACAGTGCCCGTAGCTGCCCACAGGTGGGCTTGGGAGCCAGAGCACTGCTATCAGCTCTCAGCCCAGGGCTGGGCACCTACAACTCAGGGCTCGGGCACAGTGTGACCCTCCTTCTCCAGAGGAAAGTGTGAAAGAAGGCAGAAGACACTGCCTTGGAGAAAGCCAAGTGCTGGTGAGTGCCTCTGTCGTGCTCCCAGTGCGATCTTGAGGGGTGACTAGGTCTCTCAAAAGGACAGCAGGAAGGATCCACATGAATGTGAAGATTCTAGGCTGTTCTTGGCATCTCCCCTACCTTGTCCTGCCATCATTCCACCTGCTCAGCCAGCCTCTGTCCTGGTCCAAACCACACCACAATCACCCGGTTTCCATCTGCTTTCTCCCCTCAGACCCAGGCCCAATAACTGGCCCAAAGCCTGAAGGGCCCACGGCCCTAGGCTGGGGCACAATTTGTGCTGGAGCTGGAAGGGTTGCCTTGTGGAGGCTGTGTGAGGCTTGCCTGCCTCTCCCCGACAGGCTCCACTGGACTGCAGAGGTTAAGCTCCCTGGGAGGACGAAACCTGCAGGACTCTGGCTGAAGAGTAGGCCTGTATACACACGCTGTGCAGCACCCTCAGCTTAGAACAAGTGCTCAGTGAGATCTCGTTGATGAATAAATGATGGAAATGGAAGGGAGACAGCAAACTGGCCATCAGTGTCCATAGGGGACAGGGGGCCTGTGTCAGCTCCTAACTGATGTGTTATCTGAAAGTCTCTCCATCTGTGACCACACCCTGTCTTGGAACTGCCCAAGACCACACAGTGCTCCCTTTCTCTGAGAAAACTTTTGGAAATCCTAGCCAGGTACCCTAGATCTATCTAGATCCATCTGCTTTTCTTTCTCCTAGCTTTTATCTATTCACCTATTGCTGCACACACCAATTCACAATACACTTGTCCACCCACCCCATCCACCCACCCATCCATCCATCTATCCATTCATCCATCTATCCATCCATCCATCCACCCACCCATCCATCCATCCATCCATCTACCCCACACATCCATCCCATCCACCCATTCAACCATCCATCCACCCATCTACCCCATGTATCCGTCCACCCACTCAACCATCTATCCATCCACCCATCTACCCCATGCATCCATCCATCCACCCACCCAGCCATTCACCCATCCATCCATCCCATGCATCCATCCACCCACCCTTCTATCCATCCAATGCATTCACCCACCCACCTCATTCATTCATCCATCCCTCCATCCCTTCATCAATCCACCCAACCACCTGCCATATCCATACATCCACTCGCCCATCTACCCCACCCATTTATTCGTTATCCCATCCATCTACCCATCCATCTGTCCACCCATCCATCCATCCACCCACTCACCTACCCACCCCATCCCTCCACCTACCTACTTATTAATTTCTCTCTTTCCCTCCCCAACACCCGAGCCCAACATGTACAAAATGTTTATCAGCTTCTAGAGAATGTGCTTAATGCTGAGCCCACCTGGCTCTTCAATTCTGTACCAAAATCACCTCCTCAAATATTGACTGACACATCCTACCTGCTGTACTTTCAAACATATCCAGCATGTGACCATGTCTCAAAATCCTAGTCTCTCACTGCATCCATCTCAGAAGCCTCCAGGTTCCCCTGCCTCTTCCCTGGCCCTACTCTGCATGGATTGATCCCTCTTCTTTTGGGAATGCTTCTGTTCTCCAATAAGAGTCAAAGTTCCTGCAAGATCCTGTACCATCCTGATCTCTTCCTTACCTTTCTGGGTTGTTTCGTCCCCTTCCTTGGCTCAGTTCCCTCTACCCAGTCTTTCCCTGTTCTTGAGCTGAGTGCGTGGCTGCTTCAGGGCCTTAGCACCACTGCTCCTCTTGCTGGAAACCACTTCCCCAGACAGCCACAGGTAAGCTCTGCTCAAATGCCATCATCTCCGGAAGCCCTCCCTCAGACATCCCTTCCTGTTTGGTTCTTCTGTACACTAAGGCCTCTCTGTGAAGCTACCTACTTGTCCTCACTTATCTGTCCCCACCTGCTGGACGTCAGGCCCACAAAGCAAGGAACATCTGCTATTTGCACTGTGGTGTTCCCAGGGCCTGGCACACAATAGGACCTCAGCTAGGGCCTGTAGAGTGAGCGGTCTCCCTGTCCCTCTGCTAGAGGTGGTCATTCACATGTCTTCTGCCAGTGGCTCCTGACCAACTCTGCCAGCCTGGCAGACCTCTCTTAGGATGGTACTCATATCCCCCCATCCGTGCCCACTTCTGAACAAACAGCCTCGGCACAGCAGGTCTCACCATAGCCGCCCTCTCCCTACTTCCCGAGGTCTCAAGGCCCTGGAACCTCTACCCCTGCCTCTGGAGCCTTCCCTCCATGCAACCTCTGCTCCGACCCATCTGCATTCAGGTCCCTGACCTCCTTTTCCCTGTGGCCTCACCAACCTGAGAGCCCATGCTGGTGACGCTGTTGCAGCCGAAGCTCATCCCACACACGCCTCTGGTCTTGGCTTGGCCACCTCTCCAGTGGAGCTGCCTACCTGTGCCCTCTGCACTGTAGCACCTCCTCCCTGCTGTCCACCTTCCTTCCCCTTCCCCTCCTGAGTGTGCTCCCTGACATTCCTGTTGAGGCCCTGCACCCTCGCTTCCTCAGCCAGGTCGACTTCCAGTTACGCCTCTGACTGTTGCTCAGCTGGGATCTGGTCGTGGGGGTGGTGGTGCTTAGGTGCCTCGTCAAAAGCCTCAGTTTCCTTGTTTGGCTGGTGAGGGATTGCAGGTTGCTGAGTCCTGTGGAGCACAAGAGCAGGGATGCCCCACAGGCTCTGCCACTGGAGGGCAGGTATAGGGGGTGGTGGTCACCATGGCCTTTGTGACTTTCTCCTCTGTTTGGTTCAGTCCTTCAAAGTGTGGACGATTTGCTTTGGGGGTGGGGACTCATCTTTTCAGGTGTGCGTGTTCTGCCCTTCTACTTTCCCTTTTGACCTTTGAGCTCTGTCTTCCCTTTACCTCCTGCCCCTGTTTGTGCCTGGCTTTTTTTAGCTGACCTTTTGCATACAATCTTTTTATTTGAGCTTAAACTCTGCCACTGCTCTGGTGCCAGGTTGGCTTGGTTGGGTGGGGGGTAGTGATGTCCCATCCTCAGGGAAACTGAGTCAGCACCGGCTCGATGGCCACATGAAGTGGGCATGCATGAGCAGCAGCTCCTCAATCCCATCGCGGGGGACAGAGTGGGTGCCCCACAGGGGGGCAGCAAGTGGCAGGGCCAGCAGCTCCCGAATTCTTATCATCTGTACTTTCTTTCCTCTGCTGCTTCGAGTGCTAGTCTGCCAGGGGTCCTGGCTGAGGGACACTGCTAAAGAACAAAACAAATATCACACAGTGACTCCATTAAGAAAGAGAAAGCAGAAGCCCATGCTACAGGCCTGTAACCCTGTCCCTGAAGGAGGCTGAAGCAGGAGGACTTGAAGTTTTTAGGTCCCATTGGGGTAACCTGAGACTGTCTCAAAATAAAAAATATGAAGGGCTGTAAATGCAGCTCAGTGATACAGCACACTCGATTTGGTGGTTTGATCCCCAGTACTGAAAAAAAAAAAGAAGAGAGAAACAAAAGCCCTCTAAACCTGAGTCTGCCAGTGTGGGAAAGCAGCCAGCGGAGGGAACACTGCTCCGATCCCATTCCACCAACTCGCCCTTGACGCAGGCCCAGCTGTGAGTGCTCAGCACGCAGAGGACAGGGGCTTCCAGCAAAGTGGGGCCGCACTGTCCATTGCGAGCCTCATCGGACATCCAAAATGGTAGACGTGGGGAGAGACGCACCCCGGGATGGATACAATAGACACGGTGGTGCTCTCTCAGCGAGGGGGGCTGTGAGGAGGGGCCATTCCTCCTTTTGCTTCAAAGCCTTCTATACTTTTCGACAAGTAGGCATTATTTTTGTAATTCAAATGGCTGCAGTTAAAAAAGGAAAATAGAGTTTTCTAAGCAGTTGCTGCCTGGTTTGTTTTCTGGCTCTTCGGTGGGCCAGAGGCCCAGCAGATGTCGTCTCTGTGCCATGCTCTGCTCCCGAAGAAGGGCGGGGGCTTTGGCAGGTGGCAGGTGAGCCCCAGGCATCAGCTCTTTCCCGAGCTCAGCCCATGTGGGCCTAATGAGGAGAAATTTCCCTCTATTAAGGCCTGGCCTCCAAACCCATCATTAAGGGCTCTTTCAAGCTTGAAAGTACACAGTGGTGCTACAAACAATGCGACAAAACCCAATTTACCAAGGAACAGGACAGCCGAGCATTCTTCCTCCCTCCAGGCCCCAAGCCCACAGTGGGTCCTGTGCTAGTGGAGTCTGAGGACCTGCAGCTGTGCCCGCCTCAGCTTAGATCACAGCCTGCAGGCAGACAGTGCACCCTGTTCCCCATCCTGGGCGGCTGCCCTACTCGTTTCTCCACCAGCTTGGCCACCCTGCCTCAGTGTGATGTAGCAGGAGGATACGGCACCCTTTCAAGCTCACAGAGGCCAGACAGAACCTGGGTTGACTGAGGCTGCTATCACTGCATGCTTTCTAGGATGACGTCTTGTCCTCTGTGCCACACACACCCAAGAAAGCACTGGAGCAGGTCTGTGTCCCTTTGGTGCCACCTGGCCAGATCACTGTGTACTCCTTCCCTCCCTCCCTCTTTCCCTCCCTCCCTCCCTCCCTCTCTCCCTCCCTCCCTCCCTCCCTCCCCAGACATTTTCTGGGTCCTACCTATCCTGGGCCTTAGAATTATAGAGTGAGTAACACAGACTAGCCTCCTGTCCTCAGTGGCTGACTGGGAGCAAGTGACAGGAAGGAAACAAATACAGAGAATAACATCCACTGTGCTGGGACACTGGGTAGGGGTGTTGGCCTCTTCACACAGGCCAGGCATGGCCCTGATGAGAACAAATCTACTGTATGCACAGAGGTGCAGAAGGGTCACCCCAACAGAGAAACAGCGCATGTGAGGGCCTGAGCAGGAATGTGGCTGCTAAGTTTGAAGAATGGAAGTGGCCAGGAAGCTAGAGAGCCTTGGGATCGAGGCCTGGAGCGTGTGGCCAGCCCTGGAGGGCTGTAGGCTGTGGGGAGGAGTCACTGGGTCTGTGCCTCTCAAGAGGCCTGTGGTATCTGAACAGGGACACAATCTGACTTATGTGGTGTGAAGGCTACTTCGGTCACTTGAGAACATGGGAGTAAGGGGCTGGGAGAGGACATGGGGCCATCATGAGAGGCCCCCTTCACTTATCCATCATCCACTATTCTAGTCAGCACTGTCAAAAACAAGATACACAGCCGCTTCTGGGCCCGGAGGACACTGGGGCAAACACAGGAGGGGGTCAGGGTGTCCCTCCCATCCTGGCTGTGCAGTGATGCTGCCTGCATGTCAGGCACTGCAAGGCTCCTGTGTATGTGACTGCACTGACGCTGGTGCCCGTATTCACCTCCTTCCCCAGCAAGACCAAGGCATGGGGTGAAGCTGCGTGCTCCTGACCACACAGGGAAGAAACGCAGAGGGTCAGCCCAGGCCCTGGGGCTCTGGGGTCTGCTTGTCACCATTACCATGTGTTGTTGCTTTCACTGAAGTTGCTACAGTTTTGACCTGGGAACTTGTCTCCCTGGCGGAAAACAACTCTGCTTGGTGTCCCTGGTTTTCGGGCTCCATAATGACCACAAGTCCTCCTAGGACACTAGCTGGCGAGCACCCTCTCACCTTCTGTTGTTAACTTGCTGTGCGACCAGGGCAATCATGGAGTCTCTCTGAGAACCTGAAGTGAGGAAAACATGCGACAGCCATGAAGGCCATGTGCTGCCAGCTGGGGTGACAATACCCTCCTTGGTCAGGGACTTGCACAGCCTTTCACCCAATCCCTGCAACCTTCACAGAGGCCACAGTTACCCGCCCCCAGCAATGGAGACACAGACTCTCAGAAAGGAATGGTTCCTCACCGGGCAGTGCAGCACAGCGACTGTGCTGCTGAGGCCCAGACCACAGCTCCTTCCACAGGCTAAGCAGACCCTGAAGAAATGAAGCACTTCCTCCCAAAAGGTGGCCCCAGTGTGGCCAATCCTTCCAGGATATCAGTGTCTTTTATGGAAAGAGGATGACCAAGGACATGACCAATTCCTGGGATCTAGGACTATGTTGCTGAGGAGTCACCCTCAGGCACCCTGCTCTTGCCCCCCGCCGGGAACACCATACAGTTGGTAGGGTTATCTGGGGAGGAGCCTCTTCTTTTGGTCTCTGTTCCTGCTCACATGGACAGAGTCCTCTGGACTGCTCTACAACCTCTGGCATCTTAACTCTGGCCTCAGTCTCCGCTGGACTGAAGGGTACACAAGGGCAGGGAAGAACTGGGGCGTGGGCCCTAGGCTGCTTGAGTCCCTACCTCTGCCCTTCCTTCCTGTGAGAGCCTTGATAAACCACCTCACAACTCTGAGACACAGGGCCTGGGCTGCAGCAAGGGAAGTGTGTGCTAAGCGCACCCAGGGCTGCTGGCCCTCATGACTGGCAGGTGCAGAGGCTGAGAGGGGCAGCCGGGAGGAGAGCACATGTTCACCAGCCGCCTGTAGCCCTCTGCAAGTGCCCAGAGGCCAGGAAGCTGGCCCGTGTACGTTGCTCAGAAGCCCCTTTCCTGAGGCCGTGGAAGCAGACACAGGTCTCAGAAAGGGTGATGAAATGCCCAGGAATAGGGCTGGGCACCAGTGGCGCCCTACTGAGCCACACTGGATGGCATCCGATACCATGCGCAGAGCTCAGGAGTGGCCCAGGCCATGCACTCTTCAGCACCCTGGCCCATTTTTCGGATAAGGACATTAGGCACTGTGATATCCAGTCATAGACTTGCGAGGCCTAGGCAGCTATACGCCTGCTGGGTGCTGCCACCTTGTACCTGGGTGGTCTCAATTCCTCTGCAAGAATCGTCTCTGGATCTGATTCAACCCTCTAGGAGGAGCTGGCACAAGGCCTGGCCCACCCCAAGTGTGTGGCCTGATGGGGTTTGGGGGTGTGTTTTTATCTCCTCTTGAAGAAGCCCTGAGCTCAGAAGCCTGAACTGGCTGTGGTGGGATGAGAGAAGGGCCTCATTTTTATCTGAACTGAGTCATGTAGGGCGACAGTCAGAAGTGGCCTGCAGAGCTCTTGATCTCTTGTTTTTAGGTCCTTGCTGGGAAGAACCTGGTACCCAGAACCTCTGTCCCCGATACACATAAAAGACTGGACTGTGTCCACGCTACCCAGTTCCCTCACCGGCCTGCAGTGTGCATGCCTGTGGGGGGACAGAGCCTTTGCCCAGTTCTGCTCTGAGGGCAGCCTTGGCCTGGGACCATCTCACTTGGGGTACAAAGCACCAACTTTCCTGCTATAAGGCAGGGGGAGTTCTGTGGTGCAGGCCACGCGCAGTGCCCCCGTGGATAGGCGAGGCTCAGGGGGGACCTCGAGCTCGCTGAGCTCCTCTGCGCCACCTGCCCTTGCTCCGGAGCACTACCTTGCAGCTGCTTTTCAGCATCTGGCCCAAGACCCGCTGCACAGATAGGTGCTCCACTCAGGGATGGGAGCTCCTTCCCCCTGGCCCTGCCCCATGGTCTTGACTATCAGTAATGCCCAGGCAACTTGAAGTTGCCCGGTCCTTTTTCCAAGATGGACACTGATGCCCAGCAAGAGGCTGTGATGGCTCCAAGATCATGGGGCATTTGCTGATGCTGGACTGTGCCTCCGTCTCTGCTGCCCCATCTCCCACCCACTGTGTGGCCTTCACACTGCCATGGACCGTGGCAGCTGCCTAGCCAGGCCTTCTGCTCACTCCAGCTAGGTTCTGCTGCGTCAACCCTGCAGTAACCACCGAGAAGCCACCACAAGGCCAGGAGGGCACGGCTGCTGGGCTAGCAGGATGGCTGGCAGACTCCGCTGAACTTGGGCAGTGTGGGCAGAGTGGGAAGCCTGGCTCAGCCACTTCCTATTGTGTGGGGGGACAGGGAGAAATGGGCAGGAGGTGGAAACCATGCTGGCGAGAGCTCCAGCTCCCCCATGGCACCCAGGCCCAGCTGATGCTGTAGTGGCGGTGACTTCCCCCATCCTTCCCAGGCTAGAACTCCCTCCTCCACAGAGTGCTGGGCTGACATCAGGAGGCGGTGTGGGGCCAACATCTGGGGCTGGTGTCTGCTGAGCTCCAGCTGTGTGACCTTGGCCAAGCCAACGTGCATCCTGGGCCTCAGCTGCTCCAGCCATAACATCATTGTATCTTTTTTGGCTGCTATTTTGTGGAACCCAGTGTTTATTTTAGCTATCATTTACTGACTAGGCGAAACTCATTGGAAATATATCAAATAATAACTGCTTATACTTATGCCAAGCACTATCCCAAGCACCATGTTCGCCTCATAATGTGAGGATTTGGATATATTTTGTTATTCCCATTTTGTGGGCAATAAGATCAAGGCGCACAGAAGGTAAGAAACTTGCAGCAGATCACACAGCAAAGCGGCAGAGCAGCGATGGGAACCCCAGGTCTGTCAGTTCCTTTTCTCAGAACTGAGGTCTTTTGCTTTGAGCTGCCGCCACTTCCGAAGCACCTGCTTCTCAGGGCACTCTGTCAGGCCCACACACACAGACGCCTGCCTCTCCCTGCAGCACTGAGAGGTGGGGATTCCTATGGCTACTGTTTCAGAGAGGAGTCCCTTTCACTGTCACCAAGCTGGGGAGGCTCCCAGGGGACCTGGTGTGCCCCTTGCCTGCTGTTCCTATTCTAAGCCCGGTCTGAGTTTGACATTGCTCAGCACATGTGGCTGCCTCTGAGCTGCGTGGATGAAAAGATGCACCCTGCATTCCCCGCCCCGGAAGGCGCAAGGTGAGCTGCACCCCGGCTTCAGGGCAGCTGCTATGAACCACACCTGTTTTGGAGCCGTCAAGGTGAGCTGTCGAGGTGCCCATCGTGGAATTCACACCAGCTCAGTCATGGCACAGCACCTGAACACAGGCACTGTCACTCCACTGCTGTCCCGTGTCCTGGCTGGGACGAGGAGGATTTACAGACCAAGAATGTGCAGCTGGTTGGTGGCCAAACCTCAGATGTGACTCCAGGGAGTCATCCATGTAGGATGTATGCTTGGACTGCGGGGTACAGCTCCACAGCTCAACAGGGGAGCCACAGCCTTGGTGGGGGGGGGTGCGGGGGTGGGGCTCTGACCCTCCTGGCCTGGAGTTCTCAGGCAGTGTGTGTGTATGTGTGTGTGTGTGTGTGTGTGTGTGTGTGTATGCGTGCGCGCGCGCTCCACTCTTCTCCAGCTCGAGACCAGGGAAGCAGGGATTTGAGGGGGATGGCTGAATAGAGCCCTGGGGCAGCCAGATAGCCCCTGTGAGCAGCCCCTGACAGCATGGAAAAGCGGTGGCACAGGAAAGACCTCCTCCTTCCTTCTAAGTTTCATGATGCTTGGATCCAAAATGGGTGATCCCTGACTGGCTTTCTCTCGCAGGCCTCACGACCTATGCTCAGACCTGCGCAGGCGGCGGGCCAGGGCCGCAGGCAGGCCACGCTCAAGCCTGCTCTCCTAGATTGGATTTGTCCCTTCTGGGTACATCTCCAAGATATACAGAAGCACGACGAATGCTCCGACTGCCTCAGACGCTTGGCCTGTCTGGGCCTCATCGGACCCAATTTCCTATCTGTCAGCTGAGGCCACCAATTTTACAAAGCAAGTTTCTTCAATGCTACCCATCAGGATGCCAAATTCGGAGGGCACAGCTCCCGACCAAGGTCACACAGCAGAAAACACCAGCGTTACGATTTAAATTCAAGCCTCCTGATCCCATGAAAGGAGACCACCTTAACACTGGACTCCTGGCCTGGGCCAAGCGCTTTTTAGTGCATTACTTCACCATATCCTCAGGTAAGGAAGGACAGGGGACAGCCATCCCTCAGCACCATTAGGAAATGGGCTTCAGGACCACCCCTTCCTGTGGATAAGGAAGTTCCCAGATGCTCAAGGCCTCTAAGTAAAGTGGTGCTGAATCTGTACCACCTCATGACAAGGCGAGGACACATCTGGGGGAGAGTTTGCCTGGACTGTCCTTGGAGCCACAGCTTTCTTTGGTCCCCTGTGCCTCCTGGCAGCCTAGAAGACTGGCTGTCCCCATTTTATGGAGAACAAACTGAGGCTAAGTCACTGGTTTAACCACACAAGGATACTGAATAGCACAGCCATTCACTAGGGTGAGGTGTAGAATAAGTAATTACCCACCCACATCCATTTAAAAAATGCAAAATGCTTGG
>PVKN010040164.1:0-10763 GCA_004027915.1 Capromys pilorides
GCTCTTTGTGGGCAGAGGAGACCTAAAGCCAAGGCATGGCTCACTTTTATGAGACCTCAAAAATTGCTAGTTTTTCAGGTTTTTTTCTTCAGGCAGACAGGCAGGACTGGGGCTGGGGCTGGTGGAGTTTAGGTGCTGTTTAGGCAAGTTTGGAACCTTCAGTTCAGCAGATCCTAGGATCTCAGGCCTGCACAGCCCGGTCTTATTTCAGGGAAAGCTAGGCTCAGAGCTTGTCTGATTTATCTTCCCCACTCATTGTCAGTAGCTGCAGTGCCCAAAGTATTTCCTCAGCTAGTCATGATGGCACATGCCTATAAACCCAGCATTGGGAAGGCAGGACAATCATTGCAAGTTCGAGGCCAACCTGGGCTACAAAGCGAGTTTAAGGATAGCCTGAACTGCATAGTGAAACTGTCTCAAAAAGACAAACAAAAACAAAAACTGAAGTGCTTTAAGGCTGCTCCAGTGGCGCCTCCCATCCTTCCATTGGGCTGAGTTCCCTGTCCCATCGTCCTCCACCGAGTTCCCTGATGTCATTTTCTGCAGCATGGCCACAGCATGCCTCCACATATGCACATCATTTAGGTGATTGTCCTGCCTAGAATTCTGCAGGCCTCTTGTGGCGGTGGTTTGATGTCTGTCTTTAATTGTGCAAGATTCTCAACCACGATCACGTCGAGCATGTTGCTGCTCCTCTTCCTATTCTGGAAATTTCTGTCACCTTATCTTCAGAACTTTCCTTCTTTCAGACTCAGCCATGGAAGTCCACACTTGGCCCTGTCACTGCCTGTTGGTTCCTGTGCTTGGGTCCTATGTGGAGGTTAATGGAGGAGGACTATCTCAGGGCCAAGTCCCAGTTTGCACTCTACACTGTGCCTTTAGACTCCGTTCCTGTTGAACCAAGAAAGAGGTCTGTCCTTTCCACCTCCAGAGCCAGGAGGACTGACACTTTCTCTGAGGGAGAGTGTCACATGGATTCTTAGCCCTTTGCCCCAGGGAAGGAGGAGTTTTAGTCCTCCCTGTGGGACTAGGTAAGGATGAAACTTGGGAAGGTTGGACCAGTCCTGAGACTGTGACCCGAGTTTTCAGTCTCCAGCATTGCCTTCCATGCCACCGGGGAGGCTGTGATGCCCAGATCCTAGAAAGCAGGTTTCAGTTGGATTTCTGGGCTCAGCTCCTCAGGTGCTTCAGCACTCTCAGGAGTACAAGGAGTCTGGATTCCTGGCTTACTCTGGTTTTCTGAGTAAATATGTGAGGGACTTATTTAAATTCTCTGTTTTGATTGTGAAACCCTGATTCAGCTTTCTATGTAACTTTTTTCATATTATAGCAAATGCTAGCATTCAACAACTGAGAATTGCTCTTATGGTATTATTGCCAACTTTTCACCATTATAAACAATTATTACAACATAAAGTTCAGTGAACTGCCTTGTATGACAGCTTTATAATCTGCCCATTTCTAAAGGATAACTTCTGGAAGGTGCTATGAAGTGAAAGTGTTGCCCTGATCAAGTCAAATTGTCCTGAAAAACTGGTTTTAGATTCTCACAACTGGCTCTGCATATCTCCATCTTTCTATTTAGAAGTATATTGTTTGTAAATCTTGCTAGTTTTTATCAAACTGATAGGCAAAAAATTGATCTTTGTTTTTATTTGCATTTCTCTGGTTTTAAGTAATTTTTTCAATACTGTGTCATGTATGTTGCATACTATTTTCACTGAGAAAACTTTGTTTTTTCAGAACCAGGGATTGAACTCAGGCCCTTGAGCTTACCAGGCAAGCATTTATTCTACTGAGCTATCTCCCCAGCCCCAAAAACTTGTTAATTATAACATTCCAGCAAGGCATAGTGGAACACACCTATAATCTCAGCATTTGGGAGGCTCATGTAGGAGTATCTGAGAATCCAAGGCCAGCCTGGGCTACATTGTGAGTTCAAGGCCAACCTGAACTAGGTAGTAAGACCCTGTCTCAACAAACTGAAAAAAATATATATAAATAAATTTATGGATATTCTAGTTAGTAGTACTTGATTAGGAAGGCTGGAAATTTTTTTAAAACCAATTTTTGCTTTTCTTTTAGCTTTGTGGTATTTTTAGCCATACTATCATTTTTTTTCCTTTTAAGAAGAATTTTTGCTGATGTGCCAGCCCCACCCCTGAGGCAAGCTGAGACAGCAATTGAGACTGAGTGTGGTGGCATGTGCCTGTAATCCCAGACCTTGAACACCCTGTAGACCCTTCCCTAAAATTAAAAAAGAAAAATAATTTTTACCTAAACTTATTTCTTTTTATATTTGGTGCTCATATTTTTTTAATGTTTGGGTCTATAATCCATTTGGGATTATTAGTTTTTACTGGCAGAAAGTAGAAAAGCACAACTTTATATTTTAAAGTCTGCACAATTATAGACTTTTCTCCTTAGTACTGAATAATTGAGAAAGTGCGTGGTTGGATTCATGCAGGTATGAGTGAAAAAGGAGTGAAGTTACTGGCTAGGGATTAAAGACAGTAGGATTTCTACTGAAGAAGAGGTGAACTGGGAGAAGTTGAGAAATAAACAACTTCAGAGAAGATCACAGGATTAGTGAGTGACAAGAGCAGATGCGTGAAAAGAGGATCCCAGGGCAGGATTTCAGAATTTAAGGCATTAGAGATAAATGTAGTAAACCTAGTACAGTAGGGCATACTTGTAGTCTCGTCACCCAGGAAGCTGACTCAGGGGCAAGTAAGCTAGTTTGAGGCCCAAAGAAAGGAGAGGCAGAGACAGATGGATAGAAAGGAAGAAAAAAAGGGACAGAGGAATGGATTGGTGACAAGAACTAAGACATGCCTAGAAGTTGTAGGTCCACCACAGTGTCTTACTCCTGCCTTATCTCCAACCAGGGGCTTACTCCTGCCTTGTGTCCAACCAGGGTTCCCCGTGAGGAGTTCCACAGCCCACTGACCAGAGCTTGAGGTCAGAAGAACATGAAACAGAGCACTTGTTCCCATGAAACAGTCACAACTATTTTTGCTGCAAAATTCTTCCTCAGGTCTTTGACCCAGAACTGTGAAAATGTTGTGTGTGAATGCTTTCACAGACTGCTGAGGATTTTAGGTCAGCCTGTACGAATTCCCGTTTTTGATAATGTCGTTGAATCACACTATACAATTGTACCTACTAGCCTGTCCTTGTGGTGAGTTGCCGTGGGGCTCTTGTCAGGTCCCAGCTGCTGCACACAGCCGGCAGGCAGCCCAGCTGGGTGGAGGGGGGGTGTTGGCAGATGTGAGTAGCACCTGTGCCCAGGAGGAAACCCTTTCTGGCCACTGTTTGCAGTCTGGGTTGAGTTATTGTTGGCTGTGGAGCATGCTTTCGTACAGGAAGAGAGTGGCCTGTCAGAATACTCTGAGCTCACAGACTGGGAAATGTTGGAATTAGTCTTAAGTAACTGTACACTGTCAAATAAAGGAGAGGGCTATTCTTGTTACTATTTGATAGATGGACCTAGACTGTGGTAAAGACAAAGCCTAATGCTTCAGATGGTAGCAAACTTAGTTTATTAATTAGTTTATTAATGGTCCTGGGGATTGAACCCAGGGCCTCACACATGCTAAGCAATTGCTGTACCACAGAGTTGCACTGTGGCTCTCCAGAAATGAGGATTTTCAAAGTCAAATCCAAAATTTTAGCCATAGTTCTTTATTTATATACATTGGGTTATATACCCTATGTGTTGGGGTACTATCAAAGTTTTGCACTTATTCTTGTAAGACAAAAGCCAGCATTTTTCACTCAGAGATGAAAGAGGATAACCCTAAGGAACCCCTTGCTGAAACTGAGGTGCTCCTTCAGTGATGAGCTCTCCACTTCTGTCCTGGAGTAAAGGGATTACTTAGGAGAAGCTATAGCAAGTTCCTGACTGAGCCACTGAAAGGCAGCCAATCACATGAGAAATGCTGTGTATTTTCAAATTTGGATGTTGGCTTTGTCTATATTTTTCTGTAATGCAAATAACAACAACAACAACAACAAAAAACTTTACAGGCTTTGGGTTGAGGAACTTTAAAGTGCTTCTGAGCACTTTAATATGAGAAATCAGATTTAAGACGCGTGATCTGGCTTACTACAGTTCTTATCTCGTTGCTGCTTAAATACCCCCATTGCCAGTGCACATAGTTTTCTTGTGGTAGGAAAAAATAAGCTAGGATTTATATTAGTTAGATTTTATGGGCAGTAATCATTATACATATTATTAAAACTTCTATTAGCATCCTCTCCAAAATATAATTCTATAGTTTGTCCTCCCATGATGTCTAGCATATCACCTTTACTGTGTTGTCTCATAAACTTCTATGTAATATCCAGATGAGAAATTTTCTCTTACTTTTTAAATTTTATTTATATTTTTAATTTCTGGCCTTATAGTTATTTTTTTTTTCTCTATCTGTCTAATTGCCCTAACTACAGAGTCTACCTGTCAAGGCAGAAACTGCTGTTAGTAAGTTTCCGTAATTGATCTTAATAAATAAAGCTCAGTGAGGCCTTTATCCAGCCTTCCCCACCTCCAGGGCCCCTGCCCCTACAAAATGCAGTTTTTAACTTCAATTTTTTGAGAAATCTCCATACTGATTTCTACAGTGGTTGTAATGGTTGTAGCTCCAACCAATAGCTTAGAATAGTTCCTTTTTCTCCACAGTCCCTCCAGCATTTGTTATTATTTGATTTCTTAATGATAGCCTATCTTCACTGGTTAAGATAGAATCTCCCTGTTGCCTTAATTTACATTTCTATAACGGCCCACAGTGTTGAGCATTTCTTTATGTATATATTGGCCATTTGTACCTCTTCTGTGAAGTGTCTGTTCATTTTACTTGCCACTTTTTTTTTTTTTGATTGAGTCTTTTATTTTGGAGGAGTCTTAGTTTTTTATTAGACCCTATTTATATATTCTAGATATGATTTCTCTGTCTAAGGAATAGCTGGCAAATTTTTCTTTCCCATTTTGTAGGTTCTGTAGGTTGTCTCTTTATTCTTGGTTTGCTTTTGCTGTGTAGAAGCTTTTGATTTGTGCAGTCCCATTTTTGATTATTTGTACTACTTTCTGAGCAATCAGGTTCTGTTCAGAGAGTCCCTGACTATATCTTTGGATTCAAGAATTTTGCCTGTTTTGTCTCCCAGCAGGTTAACGTTTTAACATTCAGTTTTTAGTTTTTGAGGTTTTTTTTTTTTTTTAAACCCATTTTGATTTTAGTTTAGTACATGCTAAGAGACGCAGCTCTGTGCTCAGTCTTCTGCATGTGGAGAGCCAGCTTTGCCAGCACAGCTTAGTAGAGGCTATCTTTCCTCTACTTTTCATAGTTTTGCATTTCTAAAATATAGTAGCTTAAGGGCTTATATTAATTTCTGTCTCTTCCTTGCTTAAATAGCTTATAGGGTGAATAAAAAGGGATTAAATGTTTTATGAACAGGTAAATGAAAAGAAAGCATTTATCGAGTGTCACTAGTGGGCTTAGCACATTGCAGAAGTGGAGCTCTGTATACTTTATAGGGGACTGTGTGGAAAGAGAATATAGATGAAAGAAATTCAAGCAGGGAGGTTGAGCCTTTCACCAGAAAGTACGTATTGTACGGGCATGTTTAGACAAATTTGAGTGGTAGGTGCCAGTTCTTTCTAATTTTTCTCTTATTTTGCAGTGTGAAGGGTGTTTTAAATATAAGTCTTTAAGTGTACCCAAAAGAATGATTCAGAAATCTGATAGATTTGTTTCTTGGTAAATTTCCATCGTTGAAGTGATTTGAATAACTGAGTAGCAGTAACCCCACTGAGCACCTGTTAAAGGATGGATTATTCATTATGACATTCGTTAAAGAATTATAGGCCAACTGTTAGGGTCTAGGTGTTCTCCCAGAGCCTCATGTGCTCAGTGGGGCTTTTTCAGAGGTGGCTGGTTCTAAAGCGTGTGATGCAGGGACGAAGGGTCTGTGATTGCTGGATCATTCCACCACTTGGTTTGGCACCATCCTAACCCTGATAGCCTGGATATAGTATAAAGGGCAGAAAGAGCTTTCCTTGTCCTTTGTAACTGTGCTACCTCCTGCCCACCATGAACTGTTTCTCCTCTGCAATGCCACCATCCCATGCCACCCTGCCTTGGAGCCAGCCAATTATGGGCTGAAATCTCTGCAAACTGGAAGTTAAATCTTTCCCCTTTACTTTGGGCCTAGGATATTTTGACTTAACTGTGAGAAAAGTAATTAAAAAACTGACTTTATTTAGAATCATTATTATATATGTCAGGCATTGTGATGTGGTTTTGCAGCAGAGGAGAGAGAGTGAATTCAGTGCCTCATATAACAAGGCAAAGGAGCTTCTAGCCCAAGAGCAGACTGAATCTGTAAATGGAAGCTTACCAAGAGGAAATGCCTGGGTACAGAGGGGAGTCTGGCAGAACCACGGCCCAGACTCTCGCTGAACAGGCGCAGTGGCCATGTGTCTCCTACTGGCTGCTGAGAAGTGTGTAGCTCAGTCAGATACCAGGGTGTTCTAAAGGACAGGGGCTCTGGCTAAACAGAATTAGTAGGATTCTTGTTAAAATTGGGCAGTGCAGACACAAACAGATAAGGTGAAAAGGACCCTGCTGAGGACTTTGGTAAAGGAGAGTAGCTCTGTCATTTGTACCTGATTGCTATACATCTAATAAACATTACATAACCTTAGTATAATAGTTTGAGTACAACTATTATTGGTCATTGTGTGATCATTTGTTTAACCAAAGTGAAAAATGATTTATTTTTAATAAAAATTATTTTTTTCACATTCATATTGTTCTTTGATGGTAAATAAATAAATGTGCTAACTATATAATCACAGGCTATACAAATTTTATAGTTCAAAATTGACACATCAGATGAATCAGTCAGTGAAGGGTATTGGAGCTACAGGACCTGGATTCTCATCCAATCCTTTATGCCCTGTGGGACTTGAACCAGCTCTTGTCTTAGGAGCCTTCATTAAGGGAAGAGAGAGTCCCACTTACAACAACAACCAAAAGGACTCAGTTGTTAATAGTAAACTTAACCAAAGAAGCAAAAGATTTCTGCACTGAAAGTGATGAAACACTAGGAAATTAAGACACAGATAAATGCAAAGATCCCATTGCTGTGGTTTGGTAGAATTCATGTTAAAGTGTCTATTATTCTAGTGTCTAGTTATTCTACAGATTTAGTACAGTCCATATCAGAATCACCATGGTATTCTTCATTGAAATAGAAAATGCATACTGGGAACTCTAGGTGCGCACCAGGAATCCCAGCTCTGCAAGAGGATGGGGTGGGAGATCTCTTGAGATGAAGTATTCAAGGCCAGCAAAGGTAATACAGCAAAATCCTGCCTCAAAAAGAAAAAGAGAAAAGAAGAAAGGAAAAACAATTCATATATAACTACAAATACCTTAGCAGTCTTTTTAAAAAAAAAGAACCCAGCTAAAAGCCTCATGCTTCTTGATTTCAAAATACATTCCAAAGCCTTAGTAATTTTAACAGTATAAACTAACACATGCATCAGTGAAACAAAATAGAGAGCACGGAAGTAATTCCTTACATTTATTGTCAGCTGATCCTAACAAAAGTGCCCAAAACACGCAAAAGTGCCCAAAACACACAATGGAGAAAAGCAGTCCCTAGGATAAATGATGTTCATGTAAAGGGCTGAAATTGGACCCTTATCAAATATGCAAACATCAACTGAAAATAATTCACAAATTTAAATGTAACATGAGAAGGCAAAAGGCTACTAGAAGAAAACAGTGAAAAATCTTCTTGAAATTGATTAGCAGTGATTTTTTGGCAGGACAAGTTTGTTTTGCAGCAAAAGCAAACATAGTTTCTCCAAAGCAAAGTAAACAATCACTAGAGTTAGGCAGTAATCTATAGAATGGGAGAAAGCTTGTATCTGTGTGGAGTTCAGATTCTAAATATAAGGCGCAGGGACTATGCAGGCCCTGCCCCCGGGTGTACTGAGACAGCAATTGGGTCTGGGCGTGGTGGCATGCACCTGTAATCCCAGCTCTTGGAAGGCTATAAACAGGCGGATTGAGTCCGACTTAGTAGTGAGACCCTGAACACCCTGTAGACCCTTCCCTAAAAAAACAGAAAAGAGAAGAAGATTCCAGATATATAAGGGGCTCCTTGAGCTAACAGCAAAATCGCAAGCTACCTAATTTAAAAATGAAATAGGGCCTGAATAGATATTTCTGAATAGAAAACCCAGAAATGACCAACAATTCTGTAAAAAGATGCTTACCATCAGTTGTCAGGGAAGCCAGAGAGTTATCCCTTTATCCCTGGAATATTCCTATCAGAGAGGTAAAGGATGATATGTTAACCATGATATGGAAAAAAGGCAAGAGATGTACATTGCTGGAGTTGTAAGCAGGCACACCTACTACAGAAAAGTTTAGAAGTCTATTAAAAATTAAAAACAGAACCTTATGCTCCAGCAGTCCTACTTTTAGCTATACATGCATAGGAAATGGGATCAGTATCTGCAGGAGGCCTGCCCTCTGGAGCTCATTGCAGGGACATTCACAGTGGTCCCTGGATGGAGAAGGAGGTTTGAAAGAAACTAGGGTGCATGGGCACACCCATGGAGTGCTCCTTCACAAGGGAAGGAAATCCTGTCATTCGAGACAGCAGAGACAAACTGAGGACATTATACTGAGGATGAAACAAGCCAGTCATGTTGAGTCGTGTAATTTCTGTGAGGAATCAAACATTGACACCTAGAAGCAGAAAGAGTAGGGTGGGAGCTGCCATAGGCTGGGCTCAGGGCTGGGTGGGGAAATGGCAGTGTAAAGGGGTGCCCAGTTATCCGTGAGGAACAGCACCATGACTGTATTTAACAGTACTTTTTTAAAAAAGAACTTTATTCAGTAAAATACTAAGGCTTCTTGCCACATTTTGTGTGTGTGTGTGTGTGAGTGTTGGGAATGAAACTCACAACCTTCTGCTTACGAGGCAGCCACTGTGCTGCTGAGCTGTATCCCCAGTCCTCGTGCCACCTTTGGATTGACTGTAGGTTTGTGAGGTGCTGGGTGTGCTCACCAGCTGGTGGTGCTTACTGTTTCACAAAGCGTGCATATGTCGGTGCGTCAAGGGAGGCTGACTCTCAGGTACTGTGACAGCCAGTGGTGCCTCAGGTTAGGAGCTTAACTTGTTCTGTGATTTTAAAAAAATGGCCACACTCGTATTTGTCACCCAGTACAGAGTTTGCAAACAAAACTTTACCAAACGCTTCTGCTTTCAAACCAAATTGGTTGCAAACAAAACGTTTTGTGAGCCAAGGTATCACCACATAGAAGTGTGTTCTAATGTTCTGCATTGCTTTGAGGTCACTGAGTTCACAATCAGTCTATTATGTATTTAATAAAGGACCAGATGAGGGATTTGAAGGTTCCTAATACCAGACGTGATAGCTGTTTAAAGACATGGATGCTGAGTGCCCTGGTTTCTTTGAGACACACATGAAGTGGTCACACCCTACCCCCAAAGTATTATATGGAATTAGAATATTTCTCTAAAAACTTAAAAACATCAGGTTATTCACCTTAAAGAATACAGCTTTTTTTTTTTTTTTTCTTAATTATACCTCGGTAAAACCTAGGGGAAAGTGAGGCCCATCCATTCTTTGGTGGGCTAATGAAGTGATCTCAGAGTGCTTAAAACTCAAAATAACCTGTGATTCCTGGGCCTTTGAAATTTTTTAATGGTTCAAACTCATGTGAAAGTTAGGATTTC
The DNA here is from genome assembly GCA_004027915.1 of Capromys pilorides. Taxonomy (NCBI): domain Eukaryota; kingdom Metazoa; phylum Chordata; class Mammalia; order Rodentia; family Capromyidae; genus Capromys; species Capromys pilorides. Next base: position 9,781 of record PVKN010040164.1, read on the forward strand.
TTAGGAAACACTAAATGCATAAGCAGCCAGCTTTGAACTAGACTGCTGTGTTACTTTGTGTGTACAGGCATTCAGCCCTCTCCTGCATGTCCAGGCCTCCTGTTGGGTGCTGCACACCCCATCATCCGGCAGAGCTCACGGCCAGTGCTGCAGTTGGTCCCTATGCCCTATGCTGCAATGAGCCCCAAGCCCCTGTTGTAGAGGTGGGGATAGGGAGCTCTCTGGTCCCTGAGTGCACTCTTGCGGACCACGTGGTGGTGGCTGCACATGCTCAGGGCAAGTGTAGCTCAAATGTATGTTCTGATCCTTTTGCAAATCCCTAAGTAGATGTTTAGGAAATAGCATGCTGGCATTGAGGGCCTCTTCATTTCTTAAGACGTGGCATGCTAGCTTGTGTGGTGAAAGATAAATCTGAAAGTTACCTACCTGTCTTAAGATTAAAAAGCAGACTAATTGTCCAAATTCTGTATCCCTGTAATGTGCTCCTAGCCTTCTTGGTTTCTTTTGTACAATGTCCTATTTTTGTGCCTGAAATTAGTTAATTGCTAATAGTTTGTTAGTAGTGATTGAAAGGGACTAATGATGCTCTCTGAAAGCTTAATGTTGTGGAAGTTATATATATACTTTAGTGGGTAGATTATTTTTTAACTATGGCTGCAGCAAAATACATTTTATGTTAAGATTCATTACACACTTAGACATTGTTATCTGAATTAAACTTTATGACACAATATTATTTTATCCTTATCCTCTGTATTACAGTACCTTCTATGTTTTTTTTATTATTATTTTCTTATTTTTTGATACTTCATGCCTGCCAGACAGGCACTGTACTACTGAGCTGCATCCCTGACTTCTGTGTTATCTCTTTAAAAGGAAATGCTCATGACTACTCATTAAATTAATTAACATGGCTTGCCAAGGATGTCAGATCACAGACTGTGAAATGAGGAAGTGGTGTTTAGGTATATAACCACTCTCAG
>PVKN010040165.1:0-10763 GCA_004027915.1 Capromys pilorides
TCTTTCTTAGGCATAACAGAATGAATAGACTGTTAAATAATTACAACAGTTAAGTGCTAAGATTCTGTAGTATTACACTGTAATAGAAATCCTTCTCAAAAGTACTGTACCTTTATTTAACGATTCATGAACTAAATGATCATAATAGTCTATAACAAGAAATACAATATGCTCTCATGCAAAACGGTCCAGAGAATTCTACTGTTTCACTCTACATATGATTTAGTCCATTTCTTTTCCCTCCGTTGCCTCTTTTTGACTCTTACTTCTCACTGGCGTCAGAACATCATTCTTTAGAAGTTCCCTCTATACCTTCTAACAGTGATGGTATTTGTGTTAGGAAAAAACAAGTTGGCAGGATGAGTAGGTAAGCTAGCACTTTGGGCTCTGTTTCCTGAGTTCTTGTCTGTATTTTGATGAGGTAAATTTGCTAAGTAAGTTTTTAAAATTCTTTTGGGTAAATTGTGTATTTCCTTGCCACTAAATTAGGACATTCTGTCTCAAAGACACAAATGTCTTTCTGTGGATTGCATTTCACAAGAATCAGAGCATCACTGTTGCTGTAAGCCAGTCCTTGGCTTGAATTCATATTATGTCTCTGGATCATTTTGCCTAACCTAGGCATTCAGGATCTTTCCCAATTTGCCTCTGGGCTGGATAAAATGAAGCTGGGTAAAGTAGGGTATGACATCATTTTGGAAGAAGTGTATTATTACTAATAGCCTAACACTACTTTGTTCTAGCCTGCTAAGTTGCATTACAAGGCCAGATAAATTTAGCAATGAGATTTTCCCCTGTCTTGTTTCCATGAAAGTCTGGGACATTTTTAGCTCAGCTGAATTAAGTAAGGTCTGTAGTAAAAGGGACATTCTAGAATGGAATTTTCCCACTCATGGATGATAGATTGTAACCACCCACTCAAGGAATATAAAAAAACAAAACTTTAAAACTGGTAAGTATTTTTGGACTGTATGGGAAGACAGAAAAAGCAATTTGTTTAGTCCATGTCACTCCTTAAAGAATGGTCTGAATCTCACAGGGCCCGTAGGGTCTGGCTCAAGTGTCAAAGTGAGAACTGAAGCTTACACCTTGCCTTCGAGAAGCTTCTAATTAGATTCAAAGATGAGGTATACACTAAAAAAGCAACCCTAGCTCCTTGTGAACTTATACTGTACCCATTCTCCTTAAGTTTTAAGCACTTATGTCCTCGTGATCGAGGATTCTGACTGGCACTTACTTAGCCTGTGCCAGCACTCCAATGACTTCTGCATACAGGTCAGCCACAATGTGCATGTTGCCAGTGTTAGGACCGAGGTACCTAAGGAAAGTAAAAGTGGACAAGTTAAGAATCTCTATTCTTCTGAAAAGACTAAACCACTGATTTAATTTTAAGTACTTCAATTCTTCAACATTCTAATGCCAGAAATCATCTTACCCTTCTTTATATTTAAAGTGCTTGAAAGCCAAGTTAATAACATCATGTATTAAACTGTCTATTACAGGATGAAGTGGAATCTGAAAAAAAAGGACAACACTTAACTTAGAAGGGAATATTTAAAAGCAAATCAGTACTCATGACACAGCATTTAGAATTCATAAACAATTTAATAATCTTCGAATTTCAAAAAGTTTTTAGATTAATAAACATTAATCAGAAGTAATAATAAATTATTTACACACCTGTTTCAAAACTTCTATTAATACTAAAGAAAAAATAAAATCAATGGCAAGGTCTCTTCTTTCCATTAAATAATCTCGCTGCTGTTCATCACTGTAAAATTTAAAATACATAATTAGCACTGAAATATTTTCAAAGGGAGATAAATGTAGAATTCATTCCCTATGGCCTATAAACTTATTTTGCTATTTGAAGACTGCATTGGGTAGATGCATGCTAATGCCTTTTCTGGTATCAGTGAGGTACAATGGGCAAACACTGGATTTGAAATCAAAATATTTGCTTCAAATTTAAAGTTTCTGACCACATGAAGTTTAGTGGCTCCTTGTGAGTCCATACTCTCATCTTGTGAACTTTCTTTTAGTATACAGCATGCAATCCAGGAATTCTATCATTTGCAAAGTGTACAACAAACAAAAGACACATCCACCATCATGGAAATATGCATTCAAAGGGTCTTATGAAAGGAGCTACATAATGTAATAATGTAATGTAATATAACATAATGTAATGTAATGTAATGATTTTGGAAAGGAGCTAAATAATACCGAACTAGTATGTTTACCAATCAGAGCTGCACAGCATAGAAGGAAAGATCAGCATTGTTTTTATTTTTCCTTTGTCCCTTCTTTTTGCCATCTGAAACTTAGAGCAAGGAGGACAGAAGTGAAAGAACACTAGAAAAATATTTTTAAAATATAGGAAATAAGGGAGAGGAATCTTTACAAATAGCAAAGTGTAATATTTACTTATTGAAAAGTCAGAGTAGAGGCTAGGTGTAGTGTAATCCTAGCATTCTGAAAGGCTAAAGCAGGAGAACTGCAAGCTATAGCCTCACATGGGAATTTAGTGACAGTGATGCTCAGCCTCAAAATAAAAAAGGAGTGGGGATGTAATTTAGTGAGAAGACCCTGGGTTCAGTCTGTAGGAACAGAAATAAAATAAAGTTAGGGTGCTGAAATAGAATTTCGAAGGATGGGAATGCATATTCCTGGCCTACTTTCTTTTTTACCTAATGCACTGACAGGTCATTTAGAATTGACAAAGTAAGACAAGTGAGGTGAAGGCTGAGCCCCTTGGCACAGAACAGTGGATGCAAGCATTGAGTTTGGTGTAGAACAGTCCTGGCCTAAAATTATGCCTCCTTTACTTGCACTATTTTCCATCTACAATATGACAATACTGACAGTACAGGCCAAATATACCCTATCCAAAATGCTTGGGAACACAAGTGTTTTAGAGTTCAGATTTTGGAACATTTGTGTATACATAATGATATACTTTGGGAATGGGACCCAGTCTAAAGCACAAAATTCATTTTCATCTCATATCTATCTCTCCATATAGCCTGAAGGTAACTTCCTACGACAACATCAGGATACCTGTGTTGACTATGATCTATCCCATGTGGTAAGGCATGGAATTTTTTATTCTATAATGTATGGGCACTCCAAAATTTTTGAATATGAGAGCATTTTAGATTTTTGATGCTCGACCTGTACTTACTTAAAGGTTTGAGAAAATAAAGCATGAATATTACTTATTATAACCTCTGAACAAGTGCTCAATACTTATTGAGAAAGAATGACAGGATTTGGACTTCCCAGTAGAAATTGTTTAAACAACATTTTTGTCTTTAGTTAAGAAGTAATAACAAGCAAACAATGAAATTTAGGAAAAAACCATACATACACACATACATACACATTGTGAGTTTTAGAGGTGTCCTGTAACCTTGAGCCTGCCAAATTAAGGCTAATATATAGGGTAATGGACTAATAAGGGAAGCTGGAAGACATGTATTCAGGATTGTGTATGAACATTTCGGCTAGGACAAAGATGGGTAGACAAAACCACATATCTGAAATATTTCAACACTGCATGGAGCTAGAAGTGCTACCGCTATCCGGGGAAACAGCTGTACATGAAGGATGTTCACTAGTCAGGCTTTGTATCAGCTCTATCACTGAACAAGGCGACAGGAAGTTTGAAAGTGAGAGGAAGGAAAACCCTCAAAGACAGCCTACAGCAGAAACGACATTTGTGTCAGATGGTAGGATGGGTAAGGGCTTTCAAAAATGGCCAGAAGACCCCAAAAAAGGAGCAGTTCTTGGCAGGAAAAAAACACTATTTTAGCCTCTGAATTTACTTTATTTAGTAAGCTAAATTATATTTTCAAATAAAAAAGAAACATACATTTTTCCAATAACGAAGTCAACTTCATTGGTGATTTAAGGCCAAACTGGCAGAATCCAGACACATTTGAAAATTTATTTGGCAGCAAAAATGTTGATATTGTACTAATCTTAGAAATCATAACTCTATGTCTAACCTTCTCATTTGGTATTTTCAGTTACTTATGCCCCTCACCATAGCTCCTCTTTTAGCTGTATCTTAAGTACATTATGCCCTACAGATCCTCTTTTTTTTTTTAAGGCCAATTTTCCATTCTGTCATTTTAAAAGTTCAAATACATCTAAAATGTCCCTGATTTGAGTGTTACTGTCCTAATTCTATAGGTATTTGATTTCAGCAGTCACTCTGATCTTCTGAAAATAATCAGGATATGATTTCAGAACCAGTTATCTTATATATAAAGAAACTGAGACATGCTAAAATCTAGATTCAGTAACTAAATGCTAACTAAACAGAGGAAGCAAGATTAAAATTCATCTACTCAACTCACTAAAACTCCTACAGTCCCTGTCTCTAGGGAATTCTGATTACCAGTCAACATGTGTGATGAGAAAAATAAAACAATCCCATTCATGTGTTGATCACACAGTAGAAACAAATTTTGGATACAGAATGGAAATTATACCTTTAAAATTTTGTAAGTTTGATCTGGGAACATAGTTTAGCAGCACAGTGCCTGCCTAGCAAGCACAAGTTCCTGAGTTTGATTCCGGTAATAAAAACACAAAAACAAAAAACAAATTCATAAGTTATAAAAGTATTTACAGAGAGATTGTTAATTAGTACAAGGTTTATTTTTGATAAAGATGCGCTAATATGATGCTGTGGTGATTGCTATACAGTCCTGAAAGTTCAGAATTACTTGCTTTCAAACTGTGAATGTTATAGTATGTAACTTATGTTTCAACAAATCTCCCTTCTCAACTAAAAAAGTTATTCAGTATGAAAAAGTTATTAATCTCACTCACAAACACAATGATAAATATGTGACTGAATATTGTGTAATTCAGAGTTATATAACTAATTTACAAATTTGTATGAAATATAATTTGGTAAAATTACAGATATTTCATTTCAAGAGAAGTTTGTATTGAAAAAAGCATTGGGTGGGTCTGTCAAGAAAAGTGAGAGGAGTAAATCACTCACTAAAGCAGTTATTGTCAGGTTTTTTGAGTAACCAGTTATGGTTTACTGTATTTAAAAGCATTTGAAGAATGCCTACTCAATTCATGCAGAGAAATCTAACTACTTTTAAAATAACTCTAACCCCAAGCACATGAAACTTTCTTGTATTAGCTACTTTGCTATATGAGGTTGATTTCAAATATGGAATTATACGCATTTACCTAAAATTTGGTTGGAGAGGGGACATGCATTAATTTGACCATATGAAAATCCTAACTTTTTTTGACTGCTAACGTGTTCCTATAGCAGCAAGTCCCCGTTTTAAAATACACAAGAGAAGAGAGACCACAGAATAAACCAAATCCTCAGCTGCAAGGTGAAGTCAGAGGCTGTGACTCCAGCCTCTCAACTCTGCTGCCCTATGTCACATGCTGATCTGTGGCAGCCTCGGGACTCCTGCCAGGGTGCAGACCTGTGTCCTGCCTGCTGTGCTACGCTGAGCACTCAAGGTTACTTCAACCAAGACTAAGATGTCTCAGCATGTCAGCATGCAAGGCCTGCAATGGCCTTCAGCTTTTGGTGCAGACTGGATGGGAGATAGCAGAGGAAATACACAAAACAAAAAAAATAGTGACCTGCGACCCTTTACATCAGTCCACACTGATGCTGAAATAAGGTCATGTGTGACTTTCCAACCCATGACAGTGGTATGGCAGAGGGGCTCCCAGTGTGCTGCCCACTACAGACCCAGAGTCCCTGCAACACCTGCTGTGTGTCCTTGTGCACAGCCAGAAAGGCTAGCTGCCACATAACTCATTTCAATTTGTATTTCCTAACAAAAACCATAACCCTTAATATAAGAAATATACCTTTTTGATTTATTGCTTGTTCGTGGTCTGTATTCATGTGATTCATCTTCAATGCCATTTTGCCTCTTGTACCAGTCAAATAATGTTCGCAGAATGGAAGGTAGGCAGTATTCAGAGAGAGAGCTCATGGAGCTGATGACCTACAGGAAAGATGCAGGCAAGGTAAGCAGTGGCCTCACCAATTACTGAGGAACTTTCTATTTCACAAATAACTTCAAGCAATATTCACTAGTAAATTTTCTTATCATAGCCCTTCCTTTCATAACGTTTACTGGTTTACTTCTAAAACCCATGGATCTTGTGCTGACAGATGTTCCTCATATAATAATAATTGTGCGGTATAAGAAAATTAATTACTTTGACTTCCTTTCGTTATAGATATTAGATGTTAATTGCATACAGGTAACTGGAGAGAAATTATTTTCCCACACGGTCTACCTTGTGCTTCTTAGGTCTTCAAAACATGCTTGCAGTGTATATAATATATAAATACAATTATATTATTTAAGTAAAATAACAAATCACACAATAATGTAATAAGTTTTCTACCCATAAGCATTCATTTATTAATTTGAGATGCACACAAAATTAGACTGGAAGTATTAAGTAGGAATAATTTATCTTCTATTCCATGGAAGGTAAACACTTACACCCTCCTCTTTAAACAAATACACCTTTGATAGGCTTGTTATTCTATTTTCCTTATCTGCAAAGATTCCTGATCTTTCTTTCTTTCTTTCTTTCTTTCTTTCTTTCTTTCTTTCTTTCTTTCTTTCTTTCTTTCTTTCTGCGGGACTGGGGATTGAATTTGGGTCCTTGCATTTATTTGCCAGGCAAGCACTTCTTCTACTGAGCTATCTCCGCAGGCCCCCTGACCTTACACTAATTATTATCCAAAAAAAAGACCTCAATCCAGATCTCATGCCATATACAAAAATTCACTCAAAAGGAATCATAAACTTAAAAGTATAAAATCTAAAAGCTATAGAACTTCCGAAGAAAACACAAGAGAAAACCTTTTTGACTTTGGATTAGGCAAACAATTTATCTCAAGTATCCAATTAAACATAAGCAAGAATGTTCATCACAGCATTATTTCTAGCACATAAACAGAAGAAACCTAAATGTCCACTGTAAATGCCTTAATATAGTGTAGAATTTCACATAGTCTCTGAAATCATTTAAAAACCACATTTTAAAAATACATGACATGAAAATGATATATTAGGTGAAAAAGAATGAAAAATAATTTAATTGGTATGCTCTCTGTCTGGCATAAACATAAATAATGCAGATACAGAAAAAACAGGACTAGGAGGAAATTTGCTGGTATACATTGAACCCAGAAGTTCTCAGAAAAGACAGACCACCAGAAGTAAGGGGGAGGCAGGAGTTTTAAAGGAATGAAGGTAGTATTTTATGGAAAGCTTTCTAAAGCAAGCATAGAAATCTGAGATGAGAATCAGGAAAGAAAATATGAAAAGACTCAAGGCAGGAAAGTCTATGGAGATGAAGATGTGATGTAATTCTCTGTTAATAATAGCGAACACAGGGGCTGGGGAGATAGCTCTGTGGCACAAGTGCCTGCCTGGCAAGTGCAAGGTCGTGAGTCCGAACCCTAGTCCCTCCTTCCCCCACACAAAATAATAATAACTAACATAGCTGTTGCAACAGCTAGCATGCTGAAGGTGAGAGGAGTCTGTTATGCCAAAGTGGAGGAACATAACGTGGGAAATGTTTTTTGTTTACAAAACAGGAAGCTCCTAGAGATTTTTTTAAAATGAGGCAAACATGCCATAAAATGTTGTGTAGGAAGTTTATTCCCCCAGTGGTGTGTGTAGAGCACAAGTGTTTGAACCAAATGAAGTTACCATAAGTTTTTAGGTCTGAATTGGGAAGTAACAGAAGAAGGGACCTATGGTTAGCCTACTTCTGCAGCTAAGCATGTAAGGTTTAACTCCCTTTTATAAAGCAGAAACTAAGGTAAAGATAGCTAACTAGTGTCAAGAGGATTTTCTATCTCCACCTTTAAAAGAAACACTTTAAATTGAATGAAACAATTAAGGCTTTCTTTCAAGATTCTACTTTTTAACAGTGTATTTTAAGCTCCTTCTCCTATAACAATGACTGTATGTTACTAAATTGTAATTAACTTTAATTATGAGTTAACAGAAGTTCTAAATAAATAGGCCATCTCATGCAGCTTGCTCTGTGAAACTAGTCACCATTAACTTTTTAAAAGTTGAAAGCAATCTCATCATTTAAAACAGCCCTCCTGGGCATGTGAGATAGCTCAGTGGACTATCACCTGCTTAGGCAAGAGCAGGGACCAGCGTTTGATCCCTGGCACCACAAGTGGTATTGCACTCACCCTCAGATACTCTATGAGCCACCAAAGCCAGGAGTGGTGGCATGTGCCTGTAATCTCAGCGCCGGGGAAGCTGAAAACGGGGATCACTATGAGTCTTAGCTGTGTAGTAAGACCCTGTACCAAATACATAAAAAGAGCCCTCCTCCCATCTTGGTTAGATCCACAACCACAGTGTGTGTTCTTGTGGTTGTGGATATAAAGTAGTAACTTTTAAGAAGAAACAGAATCACGGCATATGCCAAGGAGTGATTTATTAACACTTTCTAAAGTTACTCCTGTGCAAGAAAGTGTATTTCCCCAAGTCACCATTGTCTAAAATGTTTTGATTTTGGCCTAGGAATGGAGCTCCTTGGTACAGTGTTTGTTAACGTACAAGAGGCCCTGGGTTCAGTGCTGCCAAATAACTAAGTAAAAATAAAATGTTTTGAATTGGAAGGAGGTTCCTTCCAGAGAGCAAAAAGGGATAAAGATTCAAAGTCCCTACTTATGAGTTATGAGTCTTAACTATTAAATACAATAAAATTCCCAAAGCATCCACTAATATTATCTTACCATTCAAAAATTACTTGTATAAGCCTTAAAAAACCTAAGGAAGTATGAATATAAACTATAACATGGCAAAATGAAACACAAAATGTAGTGCTCAGTTAATAATGTGCTGAGGCTGGTTGCTTGCTTGTGATAATTTTACCGTGGTGGTGTGAGATGCTAACAACAGGAGACACTGGCAATTCTTAATGCTATGTTTGCAAATTTTCTATAACTCCTGAACTATTCTACAACAAAGTTATTAAAAATACTTGTGTGGCATATTTACAAGCTCCATTACTCAGTACAGACCCATAAAGAAGATAGAAATTTATGTCTGATTCCTAAACACCTCTGGATAAAGTACACAGTGTTCAGCTACTTCAGTTAGGTGTAACCCACATTTCCTGTAAAGAATGTCAACAGTGTTCTTCAAATCTCAGTTATAGATTATTTTTAAATTTTTTTTCTACCTATTAAAAAGCCACTGAGAAGCTCTTCTTGGTATTAGATCTGCAGGGCACACTTTCTACAGCAAACATACTGAGGACGGATGAAAGGTCAGCATGAGGCAGCTGTGTGTTTTTTCCATCTCTCCATGCCTACCCTCTGGAGGCCAGGCTTTCAGGAAGGAAGGGTGTAATCTGCAGGACCTGGCCCTCAAAGCTCAGGAAGGGAGGAAGGTCTAGCTGGCTTCTTGGTTACTCAACTCCTTCATTTACAGGAATCAGAGCCAGTGGGAAGATGAATTCTAGCTCTGTACTACTGCGGAAAGAAGGCAGGCAGGCCACAAAGATGTTCTTGTTGCATATAAATAATCCTACTCTTCCAGCACCCCGGAGCTAGGTTCTGGGCTGCAGGAGGAGATGAAGTGTACAGAATCCCAGAACTATTTTATACTGGCATTTTCTCTTTCAGGTGGGACAAAGGGGAATACTAATTGCACTTTGTAAATGTTCTGAATGTTTACTTTGACATTTTACATGTAAATAGCCTAGAAGAGAGTATGTATTATGTTAAATAGAAGACACTGAATTTTCATCAGCATTTTATTATACTTGTTAAATGCAAAGAAGTCTGCACCTTTTCTGCTGAATAACTACTATAAAGACAACAATGTGCATGGTATTAATTGTAACCATCCTACTAACTTGTTTTGAAACTGTTTCATTGCTATTTTATCTTTTTTCTCATTAAAATGAATAAAAAATAAAAAAAGAAATATCTGAATAATTACTCAGTGCAGTCATTCCTTATTTTACAGTAATAAGGTTAATTTGGTATGAGTGGTATACTTAAGAAATAATTTTAAAGTAACTCCATTGATGGATAAGTATCTTAAGTAAGTCCAGGTGCCAAGCAACCATGGGGTTCAGGATATACACTGTGTAATATCATAGAATACTGATCTATTCAAGTAATTACAAATGTAATTTATTACTATTCAATTGCATATTATGCTCTCATTATGGTATTTGTGAGTGATTAATAAGCATCAAAAATAATAATTCATTTTTTTTCTGGAACTGGGGATTGGACTCAGGCCCTTGCGTTTGCCAGGCAAGTGTTTATTCTACTGAGTTATCTCCCCAGCCCCAATAATTCATTTTAAAACATTAAAAATACAAAAATCTATATGTGGAATAAAATTTTCCTGGAAATTAGAAAAGTTCATTTGAATTTAGTATCTTGGTTCATTTCATGGAATACATTGTTTAACTGGAGAACAATTAAGAAATGCTGAATGATCCTATTACATAAAGTCCAACGCCAATTTGTTTTTACTCTTTTTTTTTAATTTATGCATTCTGAACAAATAGAGTCAATGTTGAAACATTTCTTCTGTGTTTCCTTTTCACAAAAATTATCACTGTATATGATGGTAAAAAGCTATTTTAGTTCTATGATGAATGTATGGACATATTTTACTATGTGTTCTCTTGTTAATGGATGGCACTTTTAACATACTAGGAAACTAAGGTGCAAAGATACAAAC
>PVKN010040166.1:0-10773 GCA_004027915.1 Capromys pilorides
AAATGTTACGTTTTTCTCTCAGGCACTCTTGATTGAAATATTATCATTCTAGTTCTAATTCTATCCACTGAATTCCTTAGCTGTTCTAAAATATTTCCCTTCTTTTTCTAAAATAGATTTTCCCTGATATTTTCTGTGAATTTTATATTAAATAATTTGCATCATTCCTTGATATTTTCTGAGAGTTTCTTTTTTGTGGGACTGGGGTTCAAACTCACGACCTTGCACTTGCCAGGCAGGCATTTGTGCCATGAAGCTATCTCCCCAGCCTTTACTGAGAGTTTTTATACTAAACAGTTTGGATCTTTGAAAAGTTGTTCCACTGTGGTCTTTTTGTCGTTGTTGTTACTGTTCAGTTCACCAGCTGCATTTTTTACTTGAACAATTATCTTCTTTATCCCTACTCCTACCAATCGGCTCTGCTATGCATCTGCTTTTCTGCTTTTTTTTTTATATCTAGTATCATATAAATGTCCTCCATAACTATTTTTATGATATTGATTGATTTTATTTTAGATGCTTGTTATTTTAGATCTGTTCATCTATTTTGTTTTATTTGTTATAGATCGTTCAGTATATTGTCCTTTTATTGATATTATAATTCTCAAATGTCTTAAGATTTTTTATAGATAACTACTATTGCTTTAGGGTTACTAAAATCTTACAGAAAACAAGCACTGGGAGAGAGTTGAAAGCCCAGAGTATAGGTCTCTGGATGCCCTTGCTGCTGAGCATGGGAGTGGTGGAGGCAGGGTATTCCTCAGGCCGGAGAGCCTGTGTGCTGCCGTCCTAACCAGCTGCTGTATGTTTGTCTCTTTCATTTTCTCACAAGTTAACCCTGAATTTTCATGGACTCTTTCTAGGTTCTGGTCATTCTCAAAGAAAAGCTTTGCTATAAGCATTTAGGAAAGGAATGCACAGATTAGACCTAAACAAGGAATGGCCAATGTCCTTACCTGTCTGGGATCATCTTGCAGATAGTGCCTTAACTGGTGCTGCTAGCTTTTAGATTTTTAGTGGTTTTGGATTGGAGCACTGGTCAAGCAGGGCCACAGGCAGAACAATACTATGCAGGGCTTTTTTTTTTTTTAAAGCCAATTCCTTATGTGAAATGCTCACTGAATGCAATGTCCACCTCTCCCAGCAAACACGGGCATGACATGATCTTGTTCTTCTCCAAATCTCTTCCTGTTCTTACTTTGGCATCTCAGATCTAGACTCGGATCCTGCTTCTGGGGTATCTCTGATGTTAAATTTGAGAGTTAGCAAAGGCATGGGCATTGCCAAAGGGTCACAAGGTTTTGCTGGGAAAGAGTAAAGGTAGTGAGCAGAGACTGGCAGGCCCAGCCTGCACCAGCTGACAGACGCATCCCACTAAGCCATGCTCGGAGCAGTATAAGCTACACCATTGCCCTTAGCTTTTCTCCCACTACTGATGGCAATTCATAATTTTATCGGCAGCCAGAAACTCTTTCATTTAAGCCTCAGAGATGTTTTCTGCCTTCCGTTAACTGATACAGTGAGGTGAAATGTTTAGCATTATACCTAATGTTCAGGTTCTTGGGGGAAAAGAATGAACAGCACAATTTTACTAAAGGTTATTTTTTCCCCCAAAGTAATTACTTGTGACAAAGAACATAGCAAAAACTAAATTCACATGTGTGGGGATAATATTGCATGGGGTATTGTTGGTCCTGTAGTATAATATGTATCATATTATTTCTATTTCTCAGCTATTTATCAGAAAAGATAAATACCTTTGTAAAACTTTTAGGCTGTTGTTGGACATGCTGACCATATCCTTGAATTCCTGGTGCATCTAGATCAAACCCTACAGAGAAGCTAACTTTTATCACAGAGAGATTGAGAATATTTAATAGGACAGACAGTGGTTAGTGATTTTTTTCGCTACTGTGTATGCTAGCCTGCCCTGGAAAACTCCTGGCTATTGCTAACTGCTAAGCATGAGAAAGGGCAAGCGAAACTTACCGCTCAGCAGTTGACCTGACCACTTGCATGTGGCCTATCTCAAATACATGCATCGTTATTATCTCCCTGCCTGCTAAAATGCATCCAAGGCACTGCAGTATGCATGCAGCCTTCAGGAAGCCAGAAGGAAATACACAGAGCATCATCCCCTAATGGAAAACAGAACTTATCATCAGCATGGCTCGAGGTCTGAGCGGGGATAAGGATTTGTAAGATTTCTACGCAGTGCTAAAAAATGTAAATGTTTTGCAGAAGGGAAGATGGTATTAACCTTCCTACAAAGGTTAATGTGAAGGAATGCAAGAGTGTGTGGGTGTGCATTATTGCTTATGTTGTGGTGGCTCCATCTGTGTCAGAATAGCTTCAACTGCAGGCCTCAGGTGGCTCTAGGAGAATCTATAGATGCTCTAGACCTCTTTTCTTTTCTTTCTTTCTTCTTTCTTTCTTTCTTTCTTTCTTTCTTTCTTTCCTTCTTTCTTTCTTTTCTTCCTTCCTTCCTTCCTTCCTTCCTTCCTCCCTTCCTCCCTTCCTCCCTCCCTTTCTTCCTCCCTCCCTCCCTTCCTTCCTTCCTTCCTTCCTTCCTTTCTTCCTTTCTTCCTTCCTTCCTTCTTCCTTTCCTAACTTCCCCTCTTCTCTATTCTCTCTTTTACATTAAATACTGTGCCACTTAGCTCTAAAAATCCTGGAAAGAGTGAAAGAAAAAAGAAAGGAAGAAACACTTTGGAAAGGAAATAAAATAGCACAATGATTCTTGTAATGAGAATCATCTTTTTGCAAAAAAAAAAAAAAAGAGTTTAAGAAAATACTTTGGACAGAGTGTGTTTGCTTATTGCCATTTTCTGGTTTCACCCTTGTTGCTCACCATAAACACAAAATACACAAGGGGCAAACATTTGGTTTAACTGCGATCAGTGGACCACACCAATGACAAAACCCTAAAGGGTTTCCCTCCGGAGGAAGGACACCTGTGTCCTTTCTGCCGCTGGGCCCTCCTCATATTTGAATTCGCAGCTGTAGTTTTCTGCTTCTTCTTGCTGCTCTGGGCTCTGCAGCGGGCGCACCTACCTTTCCTTGCAAGGTGCACAGCTTCCGCGTGCTCCACACTGGTGACCTCGGTGCCATTGACCGACAGCACCACGTCTCCAATCTGGAGCCCGGCTTCTTCAGCAGCGCTGTCTGTAAGAAGGCAGACAACAACAGTTTCATTGAGGGAGGGTCCCAAATTGAGCGTCCTGCTGTTTGTACTCTTTTAAAAGGGCTCTTTCTCTAAAGGGTCTTTCTTTCCAACTTTAGACAATTGCCTAAGTCATTAATAAGATGGAAAATGCTCTCCTCACAACCTTCCTTTCATTCCCAGGCCTGCCACATTCAGCCAGTCATCGGAGCGGCGCTTTTGCAATATAATAGCAAAGCTGCTCAGAAACTCAATCTATTCATCCACCAGAAGGTTGAGCTGCTCATTTTCATTCGCTCTTTGCTGCTAGGTCTCTTTGTAACCCTGAGAAAATCACTTAACCTCAATATCTTCATCTATAAAAAGAGGGGTGGGGGCAGAGTGTCTCTGCAGGATTGTTGCGGGAGCAAGTAATTGAAATACTTATGAAGTTGCGACAAAACAGATCTCGGAGTAGCTGTAGAAAAAGGAAAGAAAGGGCCGTTTCACGTCCCTTGTACTGGCTTCTTTCTGAGCCGTTTTAGAAAGGAAATCAAAAGTAGCTCAAGCTTTAGAAGAGGGCTGTGCAAGATGGAGAGGACCTTTCTAGAAGTTATTTCTTTTACCCTTTGAATTTCTAGCATTTGCACTACGGCAACATAGCTAACATTCTCTAGGGGTAAAAAAGAATGTAACAAGACAGTTCAAGGTTAATGCATTTTTAATAAGGTCTCTTATGTATTTGACCAGAATTCTTCTTTGCAGAAGTTTGAATCTATTTTTGTTGCTCTTGTTGTTTGTTTGTTTCAGTTTAACCCTATTTCCTCTGTTAGATCTCAAGGTTGGCTGCCTATGTACTGTTCCTGTACTCATGTAGCACTGTGCAGTAAAACAGGCTCTTATCACCCAGAAGTCACAAGCTTCCTCAAAGAATTTGTCTTAAAGGTGCAACTCAGTTGGTAAAATAACATGACATAGAATATTTTTAATCATTACTGCAATCTGCCTAAGCCTGTTCATAATAGTAGGGAAGACCCTTTCTGATTGATATGCAATAGCCCCCAATATAAGAAAATAAGTACAGAGGAATATTTGGTATTTCAACAGTTAGCATGGTTTCCACCATGCTTGTAATGAATAACATTTCATGGGGTGGTTGATCACTGGAATGTATTCCTCCACAGCCCTAAAGGAATCAAAATATTATTTATGGCCATGCCTCTGGATCAAACTCCAAAATGACAACTTGGATCTAGAGGTACCTTTTAAATTAATTTCTGTATTCCTTATGCTACTAAAAAATATTATATATAAAATTCTTGTAATAAGTAATGAATGCCCCCAAATTATATGTCAAAGTTCCTATCTTTAAGAACCTTCAATCTTCATTAGGCTAGAAAAGATCTGCGTAGCCCCAAAGAAAAAAATGTATCTATAATACAGTGAGTGAACTATAGAAGGAAAAAAGGTATTGTAAAGCTTTGGAAGAGGAAATTCTCATTTCCATTTGAAGTAGTTAAAAATATTTTTTCAGTGAAACAATCTGGTTGAACTCTGATGAATTCATAGATTCTCTGCACTGGGAATTAATAGAGAGGACAGAGTAGCAGAGACTGCAAGAGTTCACAGTACCACTTCTCTTCTGTCTACTTGGTATCCCCATTGGATACTTTTCTGTGACTCTGTTACAGTTGGGCATGCGATAGCATTGAGTTCTAGCCTTTGGGATGGGACTGGCATCAGTGTCACTTCCAGTCCTGATCTGTAGAAGTATCTCCAGGGCCACCCCCTCATTCTCTTTATGCATCTGCCTGCTCAACAGAGATGACTGAAGGCCCCAGGAAACACAGATTCATAAGAAACAAGAAACCTGAATCATAAACGTGATGCCGAAAAGAATCATCTTCCAATCAAGAACATCCGCATGGGATTATTAATGGGACTAATGAGCTTCATTGTTTGTTTGTTTGTTGGATCTCGAGTCACATCCTCTTTTTGTTGCCAAAGCTAGTATAATCTCAAATAATCAGCAGGCCAAGAAAGAATTCTGAGAAAAGGTATAAAAGTAAAATGCTTGAAGATATGTCAAAGAAAAAACTCAGATCAACTGGAGTGCAGGCTGTTTCTGAAAAGGGTACACAGTACAGCTATGGCAGGAAAGAAAGCCGAAGTATGACATAGGTCTTCAAAGTGAAGATGGCAAATTTATACTCAATCCGCCAGCAATAAAGTGGCACTGAAGATTAAGGGCAGAAAAAGGAGAAGAACTGTTTTATAGATGATTAATTTAGAATGGAGAGAGATTAAATAAGGCTGATAAGCATGCCTATTATGGAATTATTGCAGGACTGAAATGTAAAGTTAAATTGAGGGGGAAGGTATATCGGTCTGTTGTAAAACTTGAAACACATCTTTTTTATGTATTTAGTACAGAGACTACAGTGCCTCCCTACACAGACCGGACTCATAGTGATCCAACTGTTTTCAGCCTCCTAAGTGCTGGGATTACAGGTACCACACCCTGTCTCATTCCCCATTTCAGTGCACCCCAGAGGTGGAGCTGGCATAGCCCTCCAGGGATCGAGCCCCAGTTCCTGCATTTGCCTAAGCAGGTACTTTAATCCACTGAGCTATCTGGTGGGCCCCTTCAAAATACTTCGTGGACAACTCAAGTGGTTGTCCATCTTCTGTGGCTGGACCCCACGCACTTGAAGTACCCATTCCAAGTTTGTAACCTCTGACACTTGGTGTGGGATCTTTGCATATATATGTATAAACATGGAAGAGAAACATTTTCAATTCACACTGGAATGATGAAAAATAATTTTGAAACTTACAAGATGACATGGGGGCTGAGCAATAGATTAAGAATCCGTAACAAAAAGACAGATATAGGGAGGAAAATGCACAGCAATGAAAAACGATCTGGATGAATAATTACCGTTAGGAAGAGAGAAAGACAGAGGATAATGAGGACCATAAAGAAGGAGCAGAGAGATCCTAGGCCATGTGGGTTACAGAGTATAAAACCAGTGGAGCCAGAGAAGAATTTGAAGATGAAGAGAATAATAATCATTCTAGAACAAGGCCAAGAAAGTAACTGAAACAATAGCATTTTTAATGCTAGTCTGTTCAATAAATCATCAAAAATGAAGACCGAGTGATTATATCTGCAGATGGGAAAGTACATAATAGATAACTTAGTTATTATGGAAGTAGAAGAAAATATTTGCATTTTTGTGCTAATCAATACATTACATGATTGACCAGAATTATAAACTTCTAGAATCAAGCATATGTTTCTAGCAATGAGTTGTCTCTCTTATGTAAGTTTGATTTTTAAACAATCATCTACAAAAGGATAGAGCAAGATGGAAATAATTGTTCACAAACATGTAAAATCAAGAGCTAACATGATCTCTTTCAGGTGTTTGTTACCTCCAAGGAATGGTTACATTTTGGGAATGGAATAGTTAAACTTAGTATCTTAGAGAGCAGGCTGACCACCTGTGGAGTACATACAGAGGGAGCCGCCTTCTTTGCCCATTGAGTTCACATCATGTAGTCATTGTTTCATATGTACATTTTAGTCAGTGTTGCTGGGTATTTTTTTCTTTGTATTTAGTACAGGGTCTACAGAGTCTTACTATGTAGATGTGACACACAGTGATTCTATTTATTTATATTTTTAATTATGGCCAGCTCAGCCTGCTCTGGGGGTGGGACTGGCCCAGCATGTGGTGCTGGGAATCAAACCGCAGTCCCTGCAGTTGCCTAAGCTTGCCTAAGCAGACGCTGCAGACCCATGAGCCATCTTGCCAGGCCCGATTCTCCTATTTTCAATTCTATTTCAATAGAATAATCCCAAGTGCTGGGATTACAGGTGTGCACCACTATGCCCAGTCTCAATGGCCCTCTTGGCGTGTGCTGGGGGAGGGGCCGGCAAGTCACACTAGGGATGAACCCTGGCCATTGCGCTCTGCCTGTGCAGGTGCTTTAGTCTGCTGAGCTATCTGGCTGGCCCAGTATTGCTGGGTATTCCAGGATAAGTCCTAATGTTGAACTTATATTAGAAGTAACAAGGTGATTCCTATATAAATATTATTTTGATAGGTTTTAGGAAGAATTGCCATCTGGAAGTGGCATTTGTTATAGTCACCTCGTGGAGCAGGACGCGGTCCTGAATTTAATCACTACAAAAGGGACAAGGGAAGGAGAACGATGCTCTTTGCTACTGTCTCCCTATCTGGAACACAGTTTTACATTGTATCCATAGGTTATTGATGAATATTTTTGGGAGTACTTGGATTGTTGCATACAAACTTCATACTATGTTGCCCAGCATGTAAACTTTGTAGGTATCTCCAGCTGACAATATATAATAAAAAGTAGAGCTAGGGAGCTAGGCAACTTGTAAAATCTTTTTGTTTATATTGATTTAAGGGCTGGCGAGATGGCTCAGTGGTCTAAAGCGCCTGCTTAGGAAAGCTTAGGCAACTGCAGGGACCACGGTTCGATCCCCGGCACCACATGCTGCACCAGCCCCATCCCCAGAGCGGCTGAGCCAGCCATATCACCACTTCTGGGTAGTGGGTGCCAGGACTTCTCCTTAGCCTGCAACTGAAGGGGAGAAACAAGCATGTAAGGAGAGATGGGTACAAAGGTTCAGGTTTATATTCTAGCGTGGGCCATTTGTGTGTGTGTGTGTGTGTGTGTGTGTGTGTGTGTGTGTGTTCTGGTTGCACTACATGAAGGTGATAGTAATTCAGTTAGAGTGTATCTTCTTGCTAATATTTTAATAGTGGAGATCTGACAACTTGAAAACATGGGTGTGGTCTGTTGCTTTATGCCTCATTTTAAATTGAGCATTAAGGGAATGCAGTATTTTAATTGTAACATTGCCAACACTTCCATCTAGATGCCTGTCAGCATTTTCATCATCAGGGAAATTTTTGTCTCCAAAATGGCAAAGTTATAATTTTGTTACAACAGACTGAATTGGTATAATATATTCTTGGTTGTCAAAAAATGCTTTCACAGCTTTGGGATTTTAAATTGGTGAATATTCATGGTGTCTAGAAAGAAGTATGCCATGGATGTGAGGTCTCAAGTGCACAAAATAGCACGTCGTGTGTATACCAAAGGTTCTAGAAGGACACACCTAACTGGGCCCTGCTGATTATGATTTTGTTCTTTCCTTCTTGAGTTTTTGTTTCCTATAAAGTACCAGAAAACATTTTCATTGAAATGTAACTCACAAACTATATTCTTCACACACTAACTTGTACAACTCCATTATTTTTCACATATCCATGGAGTTACTCAAACTTCACCATGAACTAATGTGTATTAGAACACTATTGTCACATCATCGTCACTTTGGAGCTTTCATGGTCAGTAACAGGCACTTTCTATCCACTCCCCCCATCCTTGTTCCCCCCAGCTACTCAATCCTAAGGCATCATCAGTCTGTCACTTGCCTATTATAGACATTTTGTATAAGGGGAGTCATAAAAATGTGGCTTTTATGTTTGGCTTTATTCACATAGCAGAATGTTTTCGAGATTCATCTGTGTTTTAATCTGTGCTATATTCCCTTTAATTGAGAAAAAACATTCCATTATTAGGCTAGTGAATGCATTTCTTATCTGTTTATCATTCATAGGACACTTGGGTTATTTCCAATTTCTGATTTTTAACAAATAACACTACTAATATTTTAGAGCAAAAGCTGAAATTGTGGGTATATGCTTTCCTTTCTTTGAAGTATATATCTAGGTATGGAATTTCTGGGCCACATGGTGACTGCACATTATATAAGTTTGTGAGGAACAGCCAGGCTGTTTCCCAAAGCAGCTGTACTATTTTATATTTCCACCAGCACTGCATGAGTGTCCTGGATTTCTCTACATTCTTGCCAATATTTATTATTATCTGACTTTTAAAAAGAAATCACAGCCATCCAAGTGACTATGAAGTAGGAACTCTGATTTTAATTTGCATTTCCCCGATGGTTACTGATGTTGAGCACTGTTCATTTGCTTCTTGGTTATTTGTATATCTTCTTCAAAGAAATGTCTATTCAAATCCTCTGCTCATTTTCCAATTGTTATTTATCTTTGCATTATTGAGTTATGAAAGTGAAAATGATTCATGTTTATAGAGGAATTATTTCTGGAGTGTAACTCTTCTGGGTAGTTCTTATAATTGCTTTTAACTTTAATTACAGAGGGGCTACGCTCCTCTATCTTGCAGTGCAACTCACAAAGATTTCCTTTATCTAATAATTATGGGGGAGTTTGAGGCATTAGAACTTCTTTGCAGAACAAGATATTTCAAGGTGACCCAATAATATATGACACAGAGATGTTTGCCCTATTTGGCGTTAGTCTTGGGAATGGATAGAATCATTCAGCCTACATTTGTCAGGGAGTTATGAGGAAATAAAAAAACAAGAGCATGATTTTTCTGAATTCACATTTTTCTCCAAAGGGATACTTCACAACACACTTCTGTTTATTACAAAGAGCTAACTACCAAGTTACACCATTATATTATGTGTATTTACATCTAATGCAGAATCTGAAATAAATTTAAGGGGCTTGGTACATATCATTTTAAAAACTGTACCGCAGCAGTAGCATTTTAAAATTCTAAACTTTCCAGAAAGATGAACCCGGTTCATAATTTCCTCTATGCTTTGCCCTTTCTTAAATATATAGCTTCGAGTTTGCTTGGTATCAAAGTTGAAACATCTGTTTCTTTTGTTTATGCCAACAGATCTCATCAGCATTTAGGCTTTCACAGAAAATGTTCATGCAGATGCCAGCCAGTTGTGGGCAATTAGTTATGTAAGCACCAAGCAAGCTGAGCCTGTGCACATTTACAGACAAACATTTCCATCCCACCTACGGGTCTCCTTCTTTTATCTTTTCATCGTCAGTTTGTAATTAAGTCTCTCTACTGCATCTTGAGTGATGTTTTGTAGTATGAATAAGATTCGCAGGAAGGGCTGAAAATAGGTGTAATTTTAAAGTCCCTCAGCCACTCATTTGGTAGATTTGACTAGACAATGGATTTCAGAGGGTGTTCTCCAGCACAGAGGAATACATTTAAAAAATAAATAAATAAATAGCCTAGACTCAGCAGCGCCACGAATCCCTGCTAGGGCAGCGTTTTCTTACGTGGAATCAGATCCTCAGTTAGCTATGCATTGTACCATTTTTACTACAGTGAAGAGACCTCAGCTTCTATTGCAAAAACCTCAGGGTCTCTTAAATAAAAAGTCATTTGCAATGCAAACATTTTATTTGCCTCATATTTGAATGGATGAAATACAGTGAACTCTGTCAGTTGAATGGAGGTAGAAACTAAGTAAGTCATAAGATTTTATTAAACTACATTTACTTATCTAGACAGACTGATTCTTAGGTATTCTATAAAAATCTGAACTTATGAAGTCAGGGTTGTTGGACTTTTAGAGTGTAATAATTTTTATACTCTTTATAAATTTCTTTGTTTCCCCCATGAAGTTCAGAAAGAGAGAAAACAAAGAAGAGGCAGAATAAGTATAGAGGATTCAGTAAGATGAGAAACAGGAGAAAAAATAAGATGAACGGGAGGAGGAGTGG
>PVKN010040167.1:0-10764 GCA_004027915.1 Capromys pilorides
ACAATGATTGATTCAATAAAACAAGTCAGTACTGGCCAACTATTTAATTAAACACTTTGCAGGCACATCTGTATGATATATATAAAAGCCATACATTTTTAAACATTGTAATCCCAAATTTTCAAGAAAATGACTATAATGGTTCACATATCATGTTTTTATGAAATTATCATTGTAGATTAAAATTGCAAAGGCATTTTTGTGCCCCCTAATTAAGGGGAGCTATCCAAATATTTTACTGTCAGTACCAAAACAGTCATTACAAAATGTGAGCTGTCCTGTAAGGCTTTTGATGCATGACATTGTCTCTAGTCATCAATCTTGTTTACCAATTTAATCAACTCAGTACACTGAAGGTGAAATTCTATATTTTAAATTATCTACTTTGTATTATCCCTTGGCTTCTGGTATAAGTTTTATACTATTAGAAGTGACTATAACACGAAATGCAACACTTTCCACACTATCAAGTTACTTTTGCAAAACATGGAAGACTGACAGTTGTCAATCAAAGACCAGTGAGATTGATTTAACTCTGTGTTAAAAGTCTTTATTGTGTTTCTATGTAGAAAAACATCATCTTCCTTTACTTATACGACAGGCATGCTTACCTGATTCTACTTGCCTTTCATTTAGCATTGTAGTTTCTGGGGGAAAAGGGATTTTTAGTTTTTTATGTGATAAATATGTTAACATTGGATTGTGTAGGTTCATGTGCCTGTTCTAGCATCCCACAAAACCCATAAAAAATGTTTTTAAATTTTATTTAGCTACCTTCTCATTATTTGATAGTTTTTAAATTGTATAAGAAAACATGGCAATAATATAGCTTTCGTAAAATAATATGTTAAAAATTCAGTATCATTTTTGTAAGAAATTTGCAGTTTTTCAAGTATGCTGTCTTGAGAATGAATGAATTTTGAATATCTTCAAGAATATTATTATAGTTCAAGGTCGTATTCCTCCAGTCAGCTATATGCTAAAATATACTGTACTAGAAAGGTGTCATGATACGTATTGCTTATTTTAGTGTGGATTTTACAATTTAATTTCCATATCTTAATTATCTCCCAAATTGTCTTTCTGATGACCTTGTGACCAATTTTTAGGTCTGATGCTTCATATAATACCCAGAAAGTGAGCGTGGCTTTCCACCTCAGGCTTTCTCCATAGGAGCTTCTGAAGTATCAGGCTATATATAGCCTTCACCCTAGTTCAACAGTTGCACTTCCTTAAGCAGTTTATTTAATCTTAATGTCTCCTCACTTAAAATTCCTTCCTTCTCTACACTTTTATAAAACCTATACAACATTTGGTGCATATTTCATAATGCTTTGTGTCAAAGAAACCCAATTCTTTCACCAGTACTCCAGGATTTCTGTTTCCTGTGGTGTCAATGGGCTATTGTCTATCAGTCATTTCAGTTACCAACTGTGACAGTGTATATAGTTTTTATGAACACCCAACCAACTTATAAACCTTGAAGATCACCATCCTAAAACTTAACTCAGGTCTTCCTTTTACTCACTGTAGATCAAGAATCAGAATTTTGCACAGACCGTTGTGTTACTTATTTTTTCTCTCCTTGCTGAGAAAAAATACCTGATGCCCAAAATTGAGGAATGCAAGGTTTATTTAGCTCAAGTTTGTGAAGGTTTCAGTCTGTAATCATCTGGCTCCAAGCTAGGGCTGCATGGCACAACTGAAACAGCAGGAGCAAGAGTCAAAGTGGGGAAGCAAGCCTCTTTTCCCCTCATAGTATTTACCTGCTATCTGCCTACACCATCTCCATGCCCTCCTCTTCTATGAGCTCAGGATATTAACGAAGTGAGGACCCTGGCCCCCTTCTGAATCACTTAGTTAAGCTTTGAGACCTCTCAGTTCTCAAGTTCACACAATCCATCAATCACCACACCAACCATGAATTTTTAAATCCAGGAAGAATTATAAGAAACAATCTCAACCACACAGCACAGATAAGAGAACAGAACTAAAGGGTTAAGAAATTGAAATAGGATATTTTGCTACCATTTAAAGTTAAATTTCCTCCTGAGTGTTGGTAAAAATTCTAGTTACTTTTTGTCTATACAAAACATCTGCTAAGGCCATCCACTTAAAACTGGAGCATATATCAACTGTTGGATTTGTTAAGACACAGATCAGCTTTCTAATACAGAGATCTTAGGTGAAGTCCAAAACCATAAATTTCTAGTAGTTCCATGAATGATGCTGACATAGACTATCTCTTCAATAACATTGCTGTGAAAAGATTCTGATATGTAATTCCTACCTCAATTATAATTTTTCTATAAAAATAGAAACTTTTTAGTAAATTGCAATTTCCTTAAAAACATATCAACAGTTTCTATTCCTAATACTTTGTTGTGTTGTTGTTGCTTCATTTATGTATTTGTTACAGGGTCACTATACAGTTTGGACTCATAGTGATCCTCCTGTTTTCAGCCTCCCCATTACTGGGATTACAGGTGTGCTTCACCATGCCTGGACTCAGTCACCAGCTCAGTGTGCCCTGGTGGCTTAACCATCACAGCATGTAGGACCAGGGATCTAACCCTGGTCCTTGTGCTTGCCAAAGCAGGTGCTTAGTCTGCTGAGCTATCTCACTGGTCCTATTCCTAATACGGTTTTAATTTGCTTCTAATATTTAAACTTCTATGATGACCCACACTTGATATTAAAATTCAGGTTTTATTGGAAAGGACATCATAACTGCTAAGAAAGCAATCATGACTTATTTAAATTTAACATTTTCATACTGAATTGAAAGCAAAGCAAATTGTGACAACTCTTTGGAAGGCAATTTGGAAAATACACTAGAAGTGTTACACACATGTAGCTACCACTTTCTTAACTCCTCTAGATTTATCCTAAGAAAAGCATGAAACAAGTGATAAAAGTTGAAAATGGTCAATATTTTAAGTGCTGATAATTTTTGAAGTGAGTGATTTTTTTTCTATAGATTTTTTTAAAATGTCTTGAAAATTTTACTTTTTTTATCTTCTTTTTCTGTTTTATTTTTAATTAATACTAATCAGAAAGAAATAGCAATGAGACAATATCACATCAGGTTAGTAGAACAGATATGATTAATGCATTACATATTGTCTTCATAGTAGTTGTTCAGAGTACAAGATGCAGACATTGTATCTTGTCTAAACGTTATTAGTACAAATCTTTCTTCTCAGTAAACTAAGAGAAAGTAGCTGTATATATAGTTCAATAGTCCATAATAGTAATGGGTTATCAGTACAACTGGCAATATCAGAGGCTGTTTACTTACGCTCAGCAAATTAATATGGCTTTACTTTTTATACCTCCTGATTAGACTTTTCTACTGGATGGTTAAGACCAAGATAAAGTAAGACCCATAAAACAAAACATGTAACTTTTGCTTCTGACAAGGTCAGTCAAATCTACTCAGGATTTTCCCTGAAACCATGTATAGTATTTTGTAGATCATTTGTCAGTGTCAGCCATCTGTAAGAGTCACAACAACTGCTTGACCAATTTGCTGTCTGTAAAAGCCTGAGAGAATGTTTTCTCTCTAGGTGACTCTCTTTAGGCACACTATACACTGTCGACCCCTTTCCTCTGTGGCCCCATAATCTCCTTGAACAGGAAATTTGGGACTCCAGTAAGTTATAAGAGAACCTGTTCTCTTAGGTCTTGAGTCCCCACTGACCTTGAAAGGTTAGGGCTAAAATATTATCTATCCCTGTAGCTCTTCCTTTTCTCTAACATTTTGGTCTGCAAGCTTAAGTTGTTAACCCCCCAGAAGAGAAGCTTAATGATATTATTCCCTATAACATAGGCACTACTCTTCTATTTAATCTTTTGTCCTTTCCAGTTGTCATATGATTGGAACCAGGATGCATTGCCTTGCCAGAATTGTTTCTTTCATTTAACAGGTGCATTCACTTGGCAAAATAATCTAGTCCTATAGTGAACTATGCCTTCTTTAGGTAAACTATCTTCATAAAATGAATTTAATTTTTTTAAATTATTAATAAAACATCAAAATCACTTTTCTTAGGATGGCATTAGCTGCTTAGTATACACCAACTTTAAAGCAGACTTAGTGACAGTGGTGTGCAGCCAGTTGAATTAAAGATGCCTACAGTAACCAAAAGATTCGGCAAGTATGTTCTGCACCCAAAACCTAGGAAGGAGCACCCAGGCAGTTCACTGCTTTCTAGGCTGGAGAGCACAGAAAACTAGAGAATATTGAAATTCAGAAGGCTCCAAAAAGCTACAGCAGTCCCATGACACAATGTAAATTTTCAGCGTTTATTCAAAGTTTTGGCTATAATCTGAGGATTCTGGGTACTTTAAGGCTCAAAGACCTCTGTCTCCTGGTTGCTCTGTTGCCTTGCTTCCTCCTATATGAGTGAACCAGGTAAACAGAAGAAGAAGAAAAGCTTTTCTAACTGGTTTCCTGCAATCAACAATGTCTCAGTTACTCTTCTGTGGTTGCTGGGACAAATATCCAACACCCACAATGAAGGAAGGAAAGGTTTATTTAGCTCATTGTTACTGGAGGTTCCAGTAAACACTAGGCAGGATCCAAGGCACAGTGGCAGCTGGCAGAGAGCAACCTTTCATGGCAGCAGCAAAGAGCAGAGAGCAAAATGGAGAAGAATAACAATGACAACAGAGAGCAAGTCTGTCTCCCTTATGTTGCATTCGGGCTATCCACCCCAGGCTGGGTGTAATACAAATATAACACCAGTCTTGGATCATGAGTTAATCACAAACTGTAGAGGTGTGTCCCATGACTTACATGAGGCTTTGGGGAGCAGTCAGATACACACCATAACAAAAGACACACTTGCTTTTTCAGTATCATCTCTCTGCCTTGTCACCTAGATTTTCTACTTCTTGAGAATATGAATTTATCTTCCTATTTCCTAGAGTTGTACTTTGCTCATAATTGCTACTCATTAAGTATGTAATGGGATTGAAAGAATTCCTTACTGTTAAGTTGGTAGTTTGCAAACCTTCACTTCAGTCTCTCAGAAAGACAAAAGTGTAGTAATTTGAGAAGGATAACTAGGTGACTTTTACAGTGCTGAGGATCATATTCTGGACCTTGTGCTTGCCAAGCAGATGTTTATGCCACTAAGCTATCTCCCCAGCCATTTTTTTCCAAAAGTCTTTTCAGCAATATTAGAAATTTTACAAAATGATTAAAATAGTATGTTTCCTTCCTTAACTTGTAAACCAGATTATTATTATTGTTTTTGTTGTTGTTGTTGTTATTATTATTATTATTATTATTATTATTATTTGGTGGAACTGGGGATTGAACTCAAGCCCTTGCACATGCCAGGCAAGCACTTATTCTACTGAGATATCTCCCCAGCCCCAAACCAGATTATTTTAATTTTAAATGTAAAATGTCCCCATCCTTGTATGGTGGATGAATGTGGCTGCTAAAACTTTTCTTCAGTAATTAGTTTTCATTGGCCACAGAGATCTCAAAACTGAAATCTGTCTGTGTGGCTGTGCTAAAGAGACATGAGGCAGAACATAAAACAGCTAGAACTCACAGTGCCATTTGATATTACAAAAGTGAGGCTAGGTTTTATTTTTTTTTATTTTTTTATTTTTTTTTTTGGTGGTGGTACCCAGGATCTAACTCAGGACCATGCACTTGCCAGGCAAGCATTTATTACACTGAGCTATCTCCCTGGCAAGGTTAGCTTCTTTTACTTAATCTAAACTCACATTTTTCTGATTAGAAAAACTGATTGAGATCAAACCTTTCAAATAATAAAGAGTTGTGTTTTTAGTGAGTTTTTCACTTCTGTTTATTATTTAAACTAGAAGTGTCCTGGACATGTCTTCAAGAATGAGAACCTGCTAGTATTTTTAATGGTTATTTTGTAGAACAAGAACCAATAGACCCAAGAGTGAGTTGTTAAGGCTGGTATATCCCAGGCTACCACAGGGAGAAGTCTATAGGAAAACAAGAGTCAGTTGCCTCGCTGATTTAATATTGCAGTTGATTCCCACATAAATCCAAGTCCTGTTCATCAATTTTAATTGAAAACTGAATTAATATAATCAATTTTTACTTTGTACCTATTTCTTGTCAGTGCTGTAGGCATTTATAAACCCTTTTGAAACTTGTTATGATAAAATAATTTTCACCTTATTAGGAAGCTAAGCACATGAATATTAATAAGGAGCCAATCCCTCCGAAACACTGAAGGTTTAGGTTTTAGCTACTTTTCTCATTGCTGAAACAAGATACCTGACATCCAAAATTAAAGGAAGAAAGGTTTATTTGTCTCACAGTTTGTAGAGGTTTCAGACCATAACTGGCTAGCTTCAAGGCAGTGTGCCATGGAGGACAGTCATTGCAGGGGAAAAACAGTTCATGGCTTGCAGAAGGCAGCCAAGGAACAAGGGATGGCCACATCTTTTGCTATCTCTTATATTTTGTACAGGCCATTTAATGTAGGTAGCACTCACACCCTTAATCCCCGCATCTTGATCCTAGCTTTGCACCATGAATCAGTCCCAAAGTCACACACTCTAGATCTAGCCAGCTCTGAAAATGCCCCTCCTGTGACCATTTAAAACTTTGGGTTGACATTTAAACACAAAGGATAATAGGTTACTTTCCATATTCTATGGTAATGCACGTAATGATTTATATGTATAACTTTCTCATCTAAATCAACTTTATATCTTTTTCATGTTCTTTTCTATTGGTGAGCATTGAGAAATTACATAACAAATATTAGTAGAACTATACATTAAAAAGTTCACTCTCCTTTAAATTCTTTGTTATAGTAAACTGAGAATACAGTTGATATTAAATATCATGTAGTGTTATTTGTCTCTTGATGGAGCACTTAGATTTTATACCAAGTTTATAAATAATGCACTTCCATGGGCTAATACCAGAAAACAACTATAGACGGCATACTAGTTGCAATTGTAAACTGTGATGTAAATTTCTCCTAATTGGAAAAAGGGTTAAAATAAAGACAAAACCAGCCAGGCGTGGTGGTGCATGCCTATAATCCCAGAACTTGGGAGACTGAGGCAGGAGGATCAGTACGAGTGAGAGATGAGCCTGGGCTACAAAAGTGAGCTCAAGGCCAGCCTGAACTGCATGAGGAGACCCTGTCTCAAAAAGACAAAAAAAAAAAAAAGACAAAAGACAAAACCACAGTTCATATATCTTTCAGTACATTAGAGTTGATAATGACAGTAGACACACAGACTATATATATACATATATATATATATATGTATATATATATATATATACATATCCTGATCTCATTTAAAAATATTTTAATGATGTAATTTGTTATTCATCCAAGGCTTCTTCAAAACAATTATTATTTTCTACATTTTACCAATTAAAAAAGTAAAGGCTGGTTAAATAGCTTAGCATATTAAAGTGCCTGCAAGCTGGCACAGGGGCCAGGGGTTCAATCCCCAGGCCTGCTGTTTGGACCCTGCCCCCAGGGAGCTCTGAGACAGCAATTGAGACTGGGAGTGATGGTGCAAGCCTATAATCCCAGCTCTTGGGAGGCTGTAAACAGGCAAATAACTATGAGTCTGATCTAGTAATGAGACCCTGAGCACCCTACAGGACCCTTCCCTAAAATAAAAAAAAATGTAGGAATTCGACTAAATTAGACTATATGACCTACCTAAAACTGAATAAATTATAAGAAGACATTGACTATGAATCCTGGATATTTGGTTGATGTTTAACTATCAAAATGCAATAGGAAAAATCTCCCACAAATTTCTCAAATCAACATATACAAAATCGAAAAAAAATGCAAAATCGCAACTTCATCACCGTGCCTGCTCAAGTTTAGTTTGAAACAGCATAATCTAATCTACTTGTTGACATTGCCCTTATTTTAGGGTATTTATTAGCTTACAAAATAGCTGAAAATGCCATTACATGAGGATTGAATGCTACCAAGCTAATAATAATAATATTAGAAGACTGCATCACGAAAATTTATCTTTTGCTTCTTTCTGTACAACATGACTTAAGGGACCTGAAACTACAGAAACACCCTGCCTCTGCCCCATCCCCTACGCTTGCTTTTGCAGTCATCCACTCTGGCCTGCCGTTTTTCTAGGTAGATCCTCATGAGTTTGTTGGAGAGTTGCTGAATCATGTAGACCCATTATTAATACTATGGCATCAGATACCAAGCTTAGTGGCTTGACACAATATCCATTCATTTTAGACCAGATTTGCAGTTCTAGCCTGGGCTTGGTTGTTAGACTTTGCTTCATTGTGTAGACCCAGCTGGACTTATTTCTTCAATATGGTTCAGAGTCATTCAAATATAGCTGTGTATGCTCTAGGGTCCATGTTGAAGGGCAGCATCTACACATGGAAAGCCCTTTCGTGGTGATGACCGAGTGCTTGGTCAGGTGAGAAGTAGGGTGTTATAGAGGGTTCCAGCATAGGATGGATGCAGTTAGATTTCCATTCTACCATGGTCATTTCATTACCAAGTGACTTAATACTTTCTGTTAATTTTTCAAACTTCTCTAATATATTCATTCTACTAAAATTCTTCTAAGTACTGTCTGCTCATTTCTTCCTCTGCACAAATCCTTAGAAACTGATAATATCTCTCACTATCTCAGTGGTTTGGCCTTTTCCAAAGTGAAGATGATTGGAATCATAGGATGTAAAGCTTATCAGATTTACTTCTTTCACTTACTAAGATGCATGTAAATTTTTGCCTTGTATTTATATGTCATATTGGCTAAGTTTTAACTTTAATTTTAATTTGTTTATTTGATATAAGATTTCCCTATTCAGCTGAGACTCATAGCGATCCTCCTGTCTCAGCCTCTCTAGCACTGGGATTACAGTCATGTAACCACTAACCCAGTTTCAGGGCTGGTGCAGCATGCCCAGTGTTCAGGGGCTGGCACGGCATGCAGTACCATGGGTTGGACTCAGGACCTTATGTTTGCCAGACAAATGCTGTGCCACTGAGATAGATCCCTTTTCCTGAAGTTTAGCTTTGTATTTTGCAGGTGAAGCAATAATTCTTTTCCCAGTTTATTTTTGTTATATATTTAATATATATTTATGATACACTGATGTCCAGTTGTCTTAGCATCATTTATTGTAAAGAGTATCATTGTTCCATTGTGCTATCTTTTTTCTTCGTCCAATATCAGAGGACTGCAATTATGTGGGACTATTTCTTAACTCTATTGTTGTTTTAGTTACTATTTTGTCACTGCTGGGACAAATACCCGCCACACAAGCTTAGGGGAGGAAAGGTTTATTCAGCTCACAGTTCCTGGAGGTTTCAAGGACTGGAGGAGGGGCTGGGGCGCTGCCCCTCCAGGAGGATCTGGTCCACACCTCTGCAGGAAATTGCCGCATGGAGTGTGTGTGTGTGGGGGGGGGGGGGTGGGGGGGACGTCTGACAACGCTTGCTGTCATTTTTAACCGTTCACGCCTCTCTTGGCCACGCCCCCTCAAGCCGGCCCCTTCTGTCCAGGTGCTTCACAACCCCATGATTTACATGAGGCTTTGAGGGGAACAACTAGCTACAAACTACAATTGTATCCCAATAGTATATTTGCTTATTCTCTCACCAGTATCATCCTTATTGAGTTCTGTAGCATTAGAGTACATCTTGGGACAGGTATCACCAATCCTCCAGCATTATTCTATCATTTTTCTGGGCCAACAGAGATCTCTAATGTTTAAGATAGATAAAATGATCAAATAAGAGTAGGTTATACAAGCAAATACAGCAATACATTGTATTTCAAAATAGTCCAAACGTTCAAATTTTTAATAAAGGTTAGTCTTTTTCTTTTTTTAATGTATTTAATACAGGTCTATAGAGTTTACAGGGTTGGGTCTCTCTACACAGTTTGTATTCATAGTGGTTCTCCTTTTTTCTGCCTCCTAAGAGCTGGGATTACAGCCGTGTGCCAACATGCCCACCCTATCCAGCATTGTTCTTGTCATTGGTACCCATATTTCCTAGAAAATAAGACGAGCTGGAAAATAATCAGCCTTGAAAAACTGAAATTTAAAAAATCAACAGCCCCTAGCCAAGTGTGGTGATGCAAACCTGTAATCCCAACACTCAGAAGGCTGAGGCAAGACGAACACCTCAGTTCCAGGCTAGCCTGAGCTATATAGTAAGTTCAAGGGCAGACTTAACTATATAGTAAGGCTCTCTCTCCAAAAACAAAACAAAACAACAAAAAAGCCAGCCCCAGTCAGGCTCCTTGACTTTGCATTCCTTACATAGCAGCCACAGAGAAAGAGAATTATGATTACAGGCAAGGCAAGGTTAGGATGAGTAGGGTTGGTGATTTTTGACCTCTAGGTTTAAAGCTGATTGTTTTCCATTTAGGTCTCAATTTCAGGGAAAGATGATGTTGGATTGAAGACGTGAGATCTTCTGCCTGCCAAATGAACTTTCAAATTAATTTTCTAACATATACAAAATAACTTTTGGGATTGTGGTTGTGAATAATGTATATCCACAGAATAGTTTGGATAATTATCTTGCTGATTTCTACTGGTCAATTGAAAGGAGCAGTTAATACTCAAATTTTGTCTTTCCTCTCTTCTTTTTAATTTTGGACTAATTTTGCATGTTCATGTCTAGTAATCTGAACAACTACTTTGATGACAACAATATGCAATATAACAACCATTGTTGGATTCTTACTGTTTTGTTTAGTGAAATTCTGTAGCATTTC
>PVKN010040168.1:0-10763 GCA_004027915.1 Capromys pilorides
GGCATCTGAGATAAATACGTACTTCTCAGATGAAGAAATACAGACAACAAATAAATATGTGAAAAAAAGAGTTCAACATCACTGGTCATTTGGGAGATGCAAATTAACACTAAGTTTCTATTTCACCCCAGAAAGAATGTCTGTTAAAGAAATCAGCCAATAACAAATGTAACAGGGCAGTACGGAAACAGGAAACTTTCTTCACTGTTGGTGAGAGTGCAGACTGGTACAACCACTATGGAAATCAGTGTGGAGATTTCTCCAAAAGCTAGAATTAAGCTGGGCATGGTGGCACACACCTGTAATCCCAGCACTTGGGAGGCTGAGGCAGGAGGATCAGTGTGAGTTCGAGACCAGCCTACAAAAGTGAGCTCAGGGCCAGCCTGAACTGCATAGCAAGACCCTGTCTCAAAAGGACCCAAAAAAAAAAAAAAAAAAAAGCTAGAATTAGAGGTCTCATTCAATCCAGCTATTTCCCTCCTGGGTATTTTTCCAAAAGAGCTGAAAACAGCATACCGCAGCAATATATGTGCATCTATGTTTAAACAATTTGCTAAATCTTGGAAACAACCCAGGTACCCATTGACTGAGAAATAGATAAAATAGATGTACTCTTTTTATACAATGGAGTCTTACTCAGCCATAAAGGAGGATAAACTAGATAGAGATTTGTATAGGTAAAGGGATGCAACTGGAGACCATCCTTATAAGTGAAATAAAACAGGTGCAGATGTGTAAATGTCATATTGTCTCCCTATGATGAGAAGCTGAAAAAGTAAATGAGATCCTAACTGTACAATAGATATTATAAAATGGGAACAAACTATTCAAAAGGAAAGAGAACTCGGTGTGGAAAGGAAAAGAGAGGGTAAAGCAATTAACATACATATACATAAGATAGTTAAGATAATTAAGAATATATAATATTTAATAATATACATGTACACAAGATAGTTAAGATAGTTATGATAGTAATTTTTCTTAGTTCACTGAAAAGGCTGTGCTAAAGTAGTTTGGACAATTAAATTCCTATGTCAGGGCCGGGCCGTGGTGGTGCATGCTTGTAATCCCAGGACTTGGAAGACTGAGGCAGGAGGGTCAGTGTGAGTTCGAGACCAGCCTGAGCTACACAAGTGAGCTCAAGACCAGCCTGAACTGCATAGTGAAACCCTGTCTCAAAAAGACAAAAAAAAAAAAAAAAGCCTGTGTCTTCTACTCTGAGTAACTAAAGATAACAATATACAATGTAGTAACCACTGTTACTCTCCTATTACTATTTTGGAATTTTATTTTTCTCTTTAAAATTCAAAGAAGATGTTTCTGATAATGATTATTATGTTTTGTAACCTTGGACACATTGGCATAAATTTAAGTTTAGCTTTTACTAATTTAGTCCCTTATAATATTTAGTTCTTTTTTTTTATCTTTATAGTTTCAAACTACCATATTTCCAGGTTTTCCTTTTCAAGTTTTAAGAAACATTAATCATATTTGCAGTGATGTTCACGCATATGTCATGACTCTGTTCAGTAGCAGTGTGTGACATCAGTTGCCTTGCTAGTTGAGAGGTGAACCACGGCCTGTCTAAGTCTTCAGATGGAAAGGCTGAAACAGTGCCTGGCATCCTGGGAGAGTGAAGGTCCAGTTACAGCCTCACCCAGTGTAGCACAGGGATCTGGGACCCCTAAGAATAAAAGTGTTTATTTTTGCCTTCAATGGGTGAAAGTTTCTCCAGGTGACACCATGTGTTCTCCCTCAGACTTCTGTCCTGGCATTGCTGGAGCCGTTTCCCTCTGCTGTGGGGCCCAGCCTGTGACTCAGTGTCCATGCCTTCCCTGCAGGCTTGTTGTCTACTGCGGTGTTCCTAATCTGGACCTGATCCATTTCTACTCCACTTTCATTGTGTGTTTAAGTGGTCTAAATCTTTAATGGAACAAGGGCTGGGAGAATGTGAACAAACTGATTGACCAGTGTCCAATTCAGCAGAAGAATGGCTGTGACCAAGTGGGTGTTCAGAGGCTGGATCTTGAGAACAAGGAGCACAGCACAAAGGAATGGGGCTTAATGAGCAGAGGAAGGCAGTTCTTGCCGTTTTGAAACTAAGGAGGGCAGCACAATTCAGTTTCTTCACCTATTGCACAAGTTGTGTTCCCCTGCCTGTCATGAGACCACCTGAGACATGGGTCTTAAGTTGGAAGGAAACTGGGATTTATAGATGCCTGAGTGCCTAGCACTGTTCTGAGTGCCTGCTATGAGTAATGTTAACCAAATGGCACAGTGGTCACTTGAAGTTCTAGTTGCTGTCCTCATGGCTTAGGGCAAACTATAGCTGAGGGGTGTGTGGGGGGGTGTGCCAATCAGGTGACCAAAGCACTGACCTGTCCCCAATCCTCAAGCTGACCTACAGAGTGCCTTACCAGACCACACCATGGGCAGGGCTTGGGCAGTGCTTGGTACAATG
Source organism: Capromys pilorides (assembly GCA_004027915.1). Classification (NCBI taxonomy): domain Eukaryota; kingdom Metazoa; phylum Chordata; class Mammalia; order Rodentia; family Capromyidae; genus Capromys; species Capromys pilorides. The sequence continues at coordinate 2,462 of PVKN010040168.1, forward strand.
CTCCCTGTCTTTGGAGTTCTGCCTTTGGGTTTCCTTGTTTGTGCCTGGTCTCTGCTGAATTGTGGCTGCCTTGTTAAGCTCTATTTCATGCCCATGAGATCTTAGGGTTATTGTCCATAGCCCTCCTCTCCTTTGGAGGCACAGGCACAGCCCTCCCCAGTTCCTAATGCCTCCTTAGCTCTGCAGAAGCTTCTGATGCTCCGCCTGACATTGATACCATTGAGCTCCCTCTTTCCAGGATGTGGTGCAGGCTCCTCCCAGACATGTCTTCATGCTTGCTCAGTGCACGCTCTTTGACGTGCTGTTTTGTTAGCTGGTCATATCTTTCACATCTTCATATCTGATTCTAGTATCTGTTAAGGTTTGCTAAATTAGGCCTTTAAGCCTAGCATCTTCCTGACTCCTTTGGATGAGAGCAGTTCCTAGTCAGACTTTGTGTGTGTGTGTATATGTGTGTGTGTGTGTGTGTATATGTCCATGTACATGTGATTTTGCACATTCAGCTACATATTCTAAGGCCTTTAAAAACAAATAATTTAAATTTCTTTTTTTTTCTTTGTTTTTTTTTTTTTTTTTTTTTTTTTTTTTTTTTTTTTTTTTTTGTGGGACTGGGGTTTGAACTCACAACCTTGCACTTGCCAGGCAGGCACTCATGCCATGGAGCTATCTCCCCAGCCCCCTAAATTTCTATTTTGAGACAGGGTCTCACTCATTCAGTTGCTCTGGTTGGACTTGGTCTTATGATCCTGCTGCCTCAGACTTCTAAAGTGCTGGTGCCCTACATCTGGGTTCATAGTCGGATTTTTGGAGCAGTTTGCTTCTAATCCATAGGCACTTGTGCATGAGACCTTATGTTGGGAGGTGTCATATGTTATGTTCTTGTCCTGCTTTCTCTGTGAGTGAAAGGCCTGGGTTTAAGGGGTCTGTGTGAGAACCCTCCCAGCTATCTCTCCAGCATATGTATTCATTAGTATTTGCTCAAGGAGATGGTCTAGACAGAGCAGTCCTCTACACTGCACATGGAATAGATACCAGCCCAAAGGCAGCTCTTTCTGTGGTGCAGAACTGGTCTGGTCTGGTACACATGTCAACAGATCTGCAAAGAAACATCCAAAGAAGCATGTCAACTACACTGTTGTCTTCATGACAGGATCCTGCCTCAGGGTTGTTTCCTGAAATAAAGATCCTTTGCAATGAGAAAGAGAAATGGAATTCAGATAACCTGTACATTTCCTCTTCCTTTCTTCCTCTGGAAAGAGAACTTTTCACTGTAACTGAACACTCACACTGTGATGAAATACTAATAGAAGAAAAGGAGCACTTCAGTTTAGGCATGTCCGTAATGTAACAGGAAGCTAGAGTACAATGGTCTTTGGGTGTAGCAGTTCCTTGTCCCTGCCCTCCCTTTTAATGGCTTTCAAATCAGATGTGGCCCTGCCAGGGACAAGAGCTATGTACTTTTTAAAGTAAGCTTTAAAATGTCTTTAGGGCAGAGGTTATAGCTCAGTAGTAGTGCTTTCCTAGCTTGTGTGAGGTCCTGGGTTCCATCCTCAGTACTGCAAACAAATATAAACAATTATTTAAAAAAAAATTATAAGCCAGGCATGGTGGCACACATCTGTAATCCCAGCAATTGGGAGGCTGAGTCAGCAAGATCAGTACAAGTTCAAGACAAGCCTGAGCTACAAAAGTGAGCTCAAGGCCAGCCTGAACTGCATAGGGAGACCCTGTCTCAAAAAGACATACATACATACATACATACATACATACATACATACATATGTAAAATTATACCTAAAATACCAAAAAGAAAGATGAAAAAATAAAATCACTTTGACATGACACAAGCAGATCAGACCTTTCTGTGCTAACCTGCTCTATATACATGTCTAATCCAGTGAGGGGGAACTGTTTAGTTAGTGTGAAACTGCAACCCCAAACCCACTTACTTACTGCAAAGTGTCAGTCCTGCAATTAAACTTGAATACTAAAGATTTAGTTTAGAAAAAACAACTCTACAGTAACATCTTTTATTTTAAAAACAGTAACACTGTGACATTAAAATAAGATATTCTCTTCACTTTTGGAAAATATAGGAGAGAATACACACACACATGCACACAGTTCACAGGTACGATCACCCCTTTGTGATCGTACCTTTATACAGGTACTTTCAGTATAAATCTGTCCAACTTTTTTTCTGATAAAAATGTGCATAATGTTATATAGTAATAGCAGCTGTGTGTGACAGACACACCTGTTTTTCATAGTGGAGCTAGGTAACATTGTTAATCTGGGAGCCAGGTCCTGACACAGTGAAAACTGGACCCTTACTTCCTGGATCCCTAGATGAAAGAATTTATAAGATGCACGGGCGGTAGAGAAGTTCATGGAGAATTTATTGTGAGGTAGATACTGAAAGCATTAGGCCTTCATGTCAGAAGACGAGCAGGACCATCAAGGCATCTGCTTGTCAGTTTGGATACCTTTCCACATACAAGTTACCCATAGGATTTAGGGAATTGTGATTGTAACACCTGTCAACGTTTCTCTCTGGTGTGACTTTGGAATGTTGTTGTCTCAAAAATGTCTTCCTTGTTCCTTTCAGGTATCCATTCTCTCAGGAGTCTTAATCCTCTAAAAATTTAAATTGCATCCTCGCCCGAAGAGGGAGTCCTTAAAAAACTGTACTTTCTGGTATCAGTGAGTATGGGCATATGGCACCAGGGATGCTGTTTTCCTTGTGGAAACAGATGCCCAGGTGGCCCGTTATCAGACCTGTGCACAACATATGGCCTTAACCTGTCACTGTGCTCTGTAGGGTTGCTTTAGGTCTGAGCCCTAACAACTAATGATAGATGTTTCACAGCTTGAAGTCTTGTTTCTCAGGGTAATGAACTGTCAGGGCCTGCTGTCCCACCCCACCCTCCGATCCCCTGCTAATGTCTAGCTTTCTTCCCGTACAACATTGCGTTTGTTCTTTTGTGAACAGTCTCCGTCAGTCATGCTTGGGCCCTCTCCAGTCTTGTTTCATCTGCTCTCCTGCCAGCCCCTCCATGCCCTCCCAGAGCTCTACTGCAGCTGTCCCAGAGCACCCCACAGCATCTCCTGGTTGCTTGTGGCCCTCTGTCCAGGCATTCTTTGACCAGTACCACCACCCTGCTCCTCCTCCTCCTCCTCCTCCTTCTCTTCTCCCTCTTCCTCTCCTTCCTCCTCTTGTCCACTCCACAGAGGGAAGAGTGCCATTTCCTTTGGCCCTCAGAATACTGTTGCAGAGGGGCTAGGGAGATGGCTCTGTGGCACAAGTGCCTGCCTGGCAAGTCTAAGGTCGTGAGTTCGAACCCTGGTCTCGCAAAAAAAAAAAAAAAAAAAAAAAAGAGAATACTGCTGCAAAATCTGCAGCCTTGGGCCATGGATGTCCTTGTCATCAGCTCTGTTCTTGTGAACTCCTGTGGATTGTTCGGTTCTTGCTCGTTGGGCTGTGCCCACCCCTGCTGAAGGCTGGTGGCATGTCAGTCATATGGGAAAGCCTTTTCTGATCCTCTGTTCTAGCTCACCGCCCTGCAGCTTCCCCTCAGGGTGGTTACAGAATTAGTGCTAGGTGGTACTTCTGTTCACTCTGCCTCCCCAGAGACTGTGAGTCTGCAGAGCAGCTGCTGTGTTCTGCTCACCACTCTCCAAGATGCAGAACCATGGCAGTTCTCAGAAGTGTCTGAGGAATGAGCCAAGGGAGAAGGTTTCTTTGTGAACATTTTAATGCTATTAAATATGGCTGTAAGACAGGAGTTTTAAGGATTGCATTGAATTCTGTGTGCTAATGTCCCCTAATTTATTGGGAAGAGCTGATAATGAGCACCCTTTTCAATAAATGTGCACTGATATCATTGATTTTCTTAGAAGGAATCTTAGAAATGGTGTTATTGGGGTAAATAACATTTTTATGGTTTTTATTTATATTGCTGAGTTGCTTTTTTAATTACTAAGTTACATTAATATTTCTAGTTATGCCAACAAGGTTGTTCACTACTAAGAAAAACAAAGTATTTGTCACTGTAGTAGTTTGTTGATATTCTTTCTTGTGGCAGTGGATGTACCATAATAATTAGGAAGTGGAAGTACTTCTCCAGTTTTAAATAGCAGACAACTGTTGTGTTGTGAGGAATTCTTCCTGGCTGGGGCTGGACCCCTTTCTGTTAAAATAGGCTTGGAGGGGTATAAATAGCTCAGCAGTCTGAAGTGCCTGCCTGGCAAGCATAAGACCTGGGTTTGATCCCTTTTACCACATGCTCTGCCAGTCTGCTGGCCCCCAAAGCAGGTGTGGTGGTGCTCGCCTGTAATCCCAGTGCTATGGAGGCTGAGACAGAAAGATCACTATGAGTCCAAGCTGCATAGTGAGACCTTGTACCAAATACATAAACCTCTCCAGCTTCCTCGCCTGACTGAGGAGTTACCAGCTTCTCAAGGTGCTTTCTGGTCTCCCTGTGCTGGGGGTGCAGAGTGTCTGGCTGTACTTTGAGCAACCTTCTCCCATTATTCCTGTGTCTATACAGATATTAGTATTTTCTGTGTGCACAATGTGAAAAGTATGGTTTACTTAATGCTAGTTATGTCACACATGGCAGTTTGCTATGAAGATTATTGAGACTGGAGGTATAGTTCAGGGCTAGAGTACTGGAATAGCAGACATGAGGCCTGGGTTTGACCACCACCACTTAAGTTGAATTTTCTTATTTTTATCAATAATCTCTTTTAAAGCTGTTTTTAACAGGGTTATTAGTTTTAAACTTAAAAGACAAATCTGTTATAGTCACTACTGGCTTCTGTTTATTTGAATCAAGTTACCGGAAATTTGTAGTTCTCAAATTTAAAGCAAAATGCATATACCGTGTAATTTTTATATATTAGATTTTACTCATTTTAGATTTCTTTATTTTATTAGTGGTTTATTTGGAGTGGAGATATTTTCCATAATTAGATTTTTCCAGTTTGTATATTTTACAGTTGGAGCAGTCTGAATCTGGTAAGTGTTCTTGTATCGTTGCTATATGTGGTGAAGGATGGGAAATTTCTCTTCCCTGTATGCCTTCCTCTCATCATTATCTGAGCACACAGCCTGGTGTGTCGGCAGTGGGTGCTCAGCAGTGGCCTGGGTATGGAACAGAAGAGCTTGATGGCTGTGTCACTTGAGGACTGAAAGACAGCTGAACAGGTCAGCATGTGACTGGCATGGTGGTCCTGCAGCATCATTGAAGAGCCAGATACTTCCTTTTTTTCTGCTGTGCTATCTTTAACAGGTGGCTTTTACGTTTGTGTCCCCCAATGGCACCTCCCCAACCAGCATTCCAGGCAGCAGACAGAGGACTGGGCAGGACCTCAAGGTCCAGAGCAGCCTTGGAGGTGGATTTCTACTCAACATATAGCTGTCACTAACAAAACTGTGCTCCATTAGGAAAGAGGAGCAAGAAGATGCCTCCTGTTAGGCAGTAAGGGTAGAACTGCGTGTCACTGGCTGTGTCACTTGGGCAAATGAGTAACTTTCTAATTCTCAAGACAATTGGGATAGTAATTACCCCTGCCTCCTGAGATGTCCTGCAGGCAAGAAAAGTTGGTACATAGCAACTGTGGCTAGCCCCCAGTGCCACATTGTGAGTAGGAGGAAGCTGGGTTCAGGGACTAGCTTATTTTACTACATATTAAGGTTGCTATCCTTTTACCAGCCTTGTGACTCCTGGTCCCTCTTCCATGGAAATCACATGGAGAAGATTTGCCTGAATGTGGGGAATGTGTGTGTCCTTATGGGTTGGATATATATTTGAGTGGTTATGATATTAGAAGAATTATTAATCATGTGATAAAGATAAAAGTTATTACTGGGTATGGTGACACATGCTTGTAATCCCAGTATTTAGAAGACTGAGGGAGGCCTGTTGATTAGTTCAGTTGTTTAGACACCTATTCAGGCAAACGCAGTCAGTCGCAGGGGATTGGGGTTCGATCTCCAGCTCCACAAGCATAGTCGGCCCACTGTTAAGGCAGCCTGAGCCAGCCAAAAAAATAAAAGTCCTAGAAGACTGAGACAGGAGGATTGTGATGAATCTGAGGCCAGCTTTGTCTTAATGGCAAGACTTTGTCTTAAAAGAAAATTTAAGGGTGGAGTAAATAGCTCAGTTTAGGCATAGCCAGGGACCAGTGTTTGATCCCCTGCCCTGGAGTGTGCTGAGACAGTGTTTGAGACTGGGCGTGGTGACTGCATCCCTATAATCCCAGTGCTTGGGAGCCCGAAAACAGGGGGATCACTATGAGTCTGATCTGTGTAGAAACCCTGTAGACCCTGTACTAAATACATTTAAAAAAAAGAAAAATTTAAAAATTTTTAAAAAGACTTTTATACAAAAGGAAATAATTGACAATGAAAGGTTTCCATTGACAATGAAACATTTGATTTAAACTTGAAAGAACTTCATTTGGTTTAGAAAAGCTTTCAATCAGCAAGAGAGCCTAAGTAACACTGGTGATATTTGACATCTAGGAGACCCAAGAATGTGGTCAAGCAGAAAGGAACATGCTGGGCACTGTGCCAGCTGTTGACCACAGTGACACCTAGAGGAGGCTTCAGGAACACTGTTTGACTTTATCACTTCCCTGTGTGACTACACCAAGTGGGTGCACTCAGTTCTATTTCTTTTTTTTTTTTTTTTTCTGACTCAGCCTGCCCTGGGGGTGGGACTGGCACAGCTTGTGGTGCTGGGGATCGAACCTCAGTCCCTGCAGTTGCCTAAGCAGGCAGTTTAGACCACTGAGCCATCTCGATGGCCCGAGTTCTGTTTTGATTATTCCAAATTTTGCTGGTGTTTAAGGCTAGAAGTATTAGGGCAAGACTTCTCACCTTGTGGCAGGGAATCTCATCAGTAAATCTTGATATGATTGTTTCTAATCTGCCTTATTTGCATCTCTACCTCTAGAGTTCCTTAGTATAAAGAGGGATTGGGGCAGCAGAGACAGCAAGTCTCTCAGGATTTCATTGGTGGTTTGAGAATTCTTCCTAGAAGAGAAGGTATGCTTTCTCTCTCCACCTCCCTCCTGTTCTCCCTACCCCGTTGCTGTCTCCCTCTGACTTCTTTCTGGGAGTGCTTCCCAGCAGGAAGAGTGAGAGTTTTACCCTAGATTATTTTTGGCTCTGCTCTCTACTTTGGGCATTGTATTAGTGGATACTCTGTCCAGTGCCTGCTGCTTTTTCCTAAGTAGCCTTTAGATCTCATCTTCTTCCTGTTGGTCTTCACCTGGGATTACTAAGTAGTTTCTTCCAGGGAATTTTTAAAATGCAACAGGTCAGCCACACCTAGGTAACAACTGCTCCTTCTCCCTTCTCTAGCCATAGCTATTTCAGCTTCACTGTTTCTCTTGTGGTAGGTTCAGCTCTCCTGCATCAGTGGGCTCCACCTTGTCCAGATCACCTGTTCCCTAGCCTTTTCTTGTGCCATCTTTACTTATGCTGCTGCCACTTAGAGTTTATGCGGGTGGCCAGGCACAGACCAGCCACACAGCACCCTTTCACTGGCCTTGGAGATTGAGGTTCACTTATAGTAGTACTCAGAAATGTGAAATACTTATGGATAATAACTTAAACTGCAAAGCAATGCTGAATAGGGAAATATGTTCATGGATCAGAAGACTCAATTTTTTGTTTTATTTTTGTTTATGTTTAGATAGGATATCACTACCTCAGGCTGGCCTCTAACTCACTGTAGTCCTCCTTCCTCAGCCTCCTGTGCTACCACACCCAGCTAAAAGAGTGTTTTTAAAGTTGTAGTTTTCCCAAAACTTACTCATAGACCAAGGATAATTTTAGTAAAAATCCCAGTTTTTTAAAAAAAACTGAAGTTGACAGGGGGATTCCAAATTGATGTAGCACTGTTGCCAAAATAATAATAATTAAAAAAAAAAAAAACATAAGAGGTGTTGTTACACTGCTTAATTTCAAGACTTAGAATAGTCAGGACTTTGGACTGCACTACAGTGGAGAAGACTAGAGCAGCAGTTACCAAGGTAGTATAGTCCTAGCTGGTACTTGCAGAGGTGGTGTTAAGAGGGACTATGCCAGTTTCTGGGCAGAGTGAAGAAAGGTGAAACGTCTCCTCTAAAATATTAGGCAAAGGGGCCGGCGAGATGGTTCAGTGGTCTAAAGCGCCTGCGTAGGAAGGCTCAGGCAACTGCAGGGACTGCGGTTCGATCCCCGGCACCACATGCTGCGCCAGCGCCACCACCAGGGCAGGCTGAGCCAGCCACAAAATAAATAAATAAA
>PVKN010040169.1:0-10763 GCA_004027915.1 Capromys pilorides
AGGCCTTTCAATAGCTGGAGGAAGCCCATCCATATCATGGTGATAATATTAATTTGCTTTGTTTGCAGTCTACTTGTTTAAATTTTAATCACATTCAACATTTCTACATAGGATAACTCAAATGGTGTTTAAGCAGACATCTGGACATCATAACCAAGTTGATATATGAAATTAATTATCACAGATGGTGAAACTGATATACTAGAAAGTAGCATGATTAAAGTCATTTAGGGTGGTAAGTGGTACAATAGGCCTATGAAACTATCTACTTCCGTATATTTAGTATATGTCACTCTCTTTATCATTTTACTATGTAGAAAATGATTTCACTGTGGGAAGCAAATTATTTGATTATAAAAGTAAGGCCCAGCAGGGCTGAGTAAAGGCTAAGGGACAAAATCTGTTATGTGTAGACCATTGTGCCAAATAAAATTTAGGAGAAGTTGTTTTTGTTGTTTCACAAAGACAGGTGGGAAGAGAAAATCCATGTGAGAGGAGAAGGAGTGGAAGCAAAGAATGATAAAATAAGAGCATGCAGAAGATCACTGTGTTGCACACACCTGCCTACATGTGTCCCCACATGGTGCAGTATGGCATGTTGAGGGCTAGATAATATGCAAAAGCAAGTGGTTTTATTAATAGTGATTACATGATGGAGTACACTGACCAGATTTATCCAGCCATGTGAAACAACTTAAAAATTTCAGGAAAATATGTGAAGCAGCTGTTTTCAGATATTGGCAATCTCCCCGAGTTGCAGAAATTGAGCTAGTAGTTCCAGAAGACAAAGGCACTCACTTATTATTCACATAACAGAGTACAGTGTTTCAGAATGATAAAAAGAGCAAACATGTGTACACTTTACAGGTCTGAAGTCTTTCTAGTGTCTTCAGCTACACACTGATTACATGCGAGAAAATTACTCCAAGTTAGAGAAAGAACCAGCTACAAGGCACATGGAGTATACAGTTTCTGTAGCTAAATAGGGCCAGGAATAATCTGTGATACAACTAGTCAAGGTGTAAGATTTTGAAATTCAAGGTAAACTATAGAACACTCAGGATGGGATTGTGTCAGTATTGAGGATAAATTCATCTTATGCTAATGCTTTCTCTATTTTAACCTAATAACACTTAAAATGAGTCTAGGAAGGGCGCATTGTTTATATGGAATGTAACTGTGTCCTAGAAAAATAGCTTTGGAATATTTATTTATAGGAACACAAAAATTCCAAACACAAGAAAATAGAATTCAAATATTAGTAGGTGTGAAAAGAAGCTGAAAAAATACAACTCTTAGTGTCCTCATAATGAAAAATCAGTCATGGAAACAGAAACAGAAATGATTCAGATTGCAGCATAAATAAATATTAAACTTGTTTTACTTCACATCCCATATAATTAAGGGGCAGAAGAGAGATTAATTTGGTGGCTCAGATCTAAAAGTACCCCCAATTCTCCTTGCTCAGAGGTCAAGCTTTGGAAAGGTGATTAGGCCATGGGTGTTCTAATCAGGTATGAGCTGATTGCAGATTGAGGTGTGAAGAGGGGGTCACCGTGGGAGCAAACTCCCAGGGTCTACCTCCCTCGCTGGCTTCTCGCTTTCTCTGTTTTCTGGCTGTCATGTAGTCAGCCAGTGTCTGCTAGTTTTTCTGTTTTCCTTTCCATTTTAGACTCAGCACCACATGGATTGAAATGAAAAACAACAACAACAACAACAAAACAAAAACAAAAACAAAAACAAGAACAAAAAAACCCAGCTTTCCTTTAAGTTATGGCCCTGAGTATTGTGTTGAGTGATGGAAGAGGGGGATAATACAATTATGTAATGTAGGGACATGAAAGATATAAAATAATACTAAATCTCTAAAGACTAAAGTTACAATATCTAAAGTAAAAAGGCACTGGGAGTAATTTGTATGAATGTCACTGATGGTAAGATGAGTGAATTTGAAGATATAACAATGCAAACTCTCCAAAAAGAAATAAATTAGAGAAATGGAAGGAAATACTGCATTACACGTGCTACTTTAAGCACTGTGTGTATATTAGCTCTCTTAATCTTAAAAACTGCAAATTGGGCTATTATTCTTATCTTGCACAGAGAACTTGGTTAGTTCATTATGCAGTATCAGAAGGCAGCTAAGTTGTCAAGCCTGTCACAGGCAGGCAGCTCTTTTCCAGAGTTCTGTAATCCTGCATCCTGCTGAAGGGAGAATCACAGCCTGGGAAGATTTAGTCATAAAACAGAAAGCAAAGTTCTTTATACTGCATTGGGATTTTAAAGTTAATGGTTAATTCTTCAAGTCACTGTGGCTGAAGATTTGGTGTATAAGGAAGAGTAGCTATCTCAACTGCATTCTGAGTGCATTCTTCAATATTGTGCTGCAACCTATAAATTCTAATGGTTCAAATGCAGATTTGTTCTAAGTGTTTTTATATCAACAGATTTTTCTTTGATTTTTACTGATTCTTATGAATATTAAAGTGCTTGTTCTATTGATTTTTAAATGTTAAGTTATAATAAAATGAATAAAAGAATAGTAACAATGGGTAACACTTAACAAATCATGTGCCACTACTATTTCATTGGACATCCTTCACTTTTGGCAGATCAAAGCCTGGACTAGACATTGTGTGTGTACCATGGTGTCTGGCCTGATGTACACGTGCATGCTTTCTCCAGGTTGCATGCCTATCTTAGTTACTCTTCTGTTGTTGCTGGGACAAATACCCAACATGCAAAATGAAGGAAGGAAAGGTTTATTTAGCTCACAGTTGCTGAAGGTTTCAGTCCATATTTGGCTGGCCCAAGACTGAGTGGAATAGGACAGAGAGCATCCAGTTCATAGCAGTAGAACAGCAACCATCGCAACAGAGACAACAGACCAACCAGGGTACAGAGAGCAACAACAACTGTTTGTCTCTCTTTCTCTCCTTATATTACATTCAGGCTCTCTGCCTTAGCCTATCCACCTTAGGCCACACCAATTATCCCAGCCATACTGAGACTGATAACCCCATCCTTACTAAAACACATAATCCCAGTGAATCAAGAGTCAAGTAATCCCAGTAGTACTCAAACCCATAGTCCCATCAGTACTAAAACATATAATCCCAGTGGATCATGACTCAAGTCTCAAACTCTAGAAGTCCCTGCCCCATGACTGCATGAGGCTTTGGGGGGACAACTAGACATAAACCATAACATTCTGCCTCTGGACCCCCAGAATCTCATGTACATCCCTTTGTGAAAAAGACATTTTAGTCCATCTAGAAGAGTTGCCAAAGTCCCAACAGTTTCAGCATTGCTGAGAAGTCCAAGTTCCAAGTCTCCTCCAAGATCCAAGGCAAACTCTCAACTATGAGCCCCTGTATAAAAGAAAAGTTAAACATATCCAACATTCAAAGGCATAAAATAAACATTACAACTCCAAAAGTTGCAAACAACAGGGTAATACAAAACACTGGGACCAGCACATGTCCAAAGTCCAGCAGGGTAAACAGTAAATCCCATAGTTCCAACTGAAACATGTGAAGCAGTCTGCACTGAGTTGTGAGCTCCAAAAGCCCTATCTGGCTCCGTCCCTACAACACTCTTGTGGTAGTTTCTAAGGCTTCTCTCTTAGGCCAGATCTGCTCCCTCTTTGCATGATTCATGTTTCTGGCTTTTCCAAACTTCTGGGATTTCCATTGAACAGGCTTCTCACTCACAGCTTCACACACTGCCCTTTCAGGGGCACACTGCCTGGCTTCCCAGGCCTTCTTCTGAAATCGAGGTGGAAGCCTTCTTAACCTAACAACTCATGCATTCTGAATGCACCTAAAACCAATGTCTCATGGATGATGCCAAGGTCTGCTGCCAGCTGGAGCAGTAGCCAGGCATTCTTCTCTCTTGGTTGTAGGGGTGGAGTGCTTGGATTGATGAACACTCTGACTTTGATTCCGAGGAACAAATTCTCCATGCCGGCACCATTTTGGAACTTGCTTTGACCTCTTCTGCCATTCTGGTACTTGGGTCTCTGTGACTTTGTTCTCAAGGCAAAGCCTTTCTCCTTTGCAATTCTGGGGCTGCAAAGGATGGAGAGCTGCCACCTCTTGTGATGCCCTCAGGCCATCCTTTTGATTCTCTGGTTCCTTCCTAGCAATGGAGTTCCTTTTAGCTCTACCTTTGCAGTCCACAGCTCTCTTGGTGCTTCCTTTTTGGCCAAACTCACAATATTTTAAATCATCCTGCTTCACTCTTTGCTCTTGATTTTCAACATAAATCTGGCTAAAAGCCACCAATAACAATCATGCTACTGCCTCAATAGTTTGCTGCTTTGAAATATCTCTTGAAAAATTAATCAGTCTGCCATGCTCAATCTCAGTCTTAGGCAAAGTCTCTGGGCACAAGCAAAATTCCAACAGACTTTCAACAAATCCATAGCACAAATCATCTGGAGTCCAATGACCAGTGCTGTCCTTTTCTCCAGCAAAATCCTCCTCAACCTGGTCTTTACAGGTAGGCTTTCTGTTAAGTCTTCTGGTCTGAGTTCTGACCAGAATCTCTACAGAACAGCTGAAGCTTTTCCAGCTCTTCGTAAGTAGAAGACCTCTCCAAATATTTGCTATCTCTCCTCATAAGCCATTCTTTATACCCAGGTTTCAAGCCAGTCTTCTGGTCTGAGTTCTGACTGGAATCTCCCAGCTGAAGCTTTTGCAGTGCTTTGCTTGTAGGCGACATCTCTGAAGCTTTCCTATCTCTTCCCATAAGCCATTCCCAAAAGCTTGTAACGCACATTGTCAGGTATAGCCACAGCAATGACCCCACTGCTCTGGTACCAAATTCTGTCTTAGTTACTCTTCTGTCATTGTTGGGACAAATACCCAACGTGCAAAATGAAGGAAGGGAAGGTTTATTTAGCTCATAGTTGCTGGAGGCTTCAGTCCATATTTGGCTGGCCCAAGACTGAGTTGAACAGGGCAGAGAGCATCCTGTTCATGGCAGCAGAAAAGCAACAATCACGACAGAGGCAACAGGCCAACCAGGGTGCAGAGAGCAACAACCATGGTCTGTCTCTCTGTCTCTCCTTATATTACATTTAGGCTCTCTGCCTTAGCCTGTCTACCTTAGGCCACATCAATAATCCTAGCCATACTCAGACCGATAATCCCATCAGTACTAAAACACATAATCCCAGTGGATCCTGGCTCAAGACTAAAACTCTAGAAGTCCCCAACCCATGATTGCATGAGGCTTTGGGGGGACACTTAGACATAAACCATAACAATGCCTAAAGTGCAGTTGTTTAGTATATGGTATTGGCATACTTATTTTAGCTTATCTGGTAAAAGGTCTCACTATACCACTTGTCTTGCAGTGGTTCTCCTGTTTTAGCCTCCCCACCATTGGGATTACAGGCATGTACCACCATGCCAGTTTTCACAGCTGTATTGGTGTCCAGGGCCAGCACAGCATGTGGCACATGGGATAGAACTGGTACCCTTGCACTTGCTGGGCAGGCAGTTAGACCATTGAGCCATCTCTCCTGCCCACTATCAACATTTTTAATTTTGTTAGGCAGTGCCAATTTGTCTCTCAATGTTGTTTTGCCGGTTTAAGCTGCTTTGCTGATATAGTTCTTAGTGATTCCCATTCTCTACAAAACTTTGCATTTACTTGCTTTTCCATTCTTTCCACATTGATGGTTGTGAAATGCCTTATTACAGGTGCTGTGTGCACTGTATCCTACCTTACAGCTGAATTCCCAGATCCTTGAGAAATTCTACCAAAATTCAGTTGTGGATCATTGGGAATATTCATCAACAAATGAAAAACACTTAGGATTCAGAATTGTTTTATTCAGAAAATGCTGATACTTTTAATAGAAATAGAGGTGATGAGAGAAATTTGAGAGATATAATGAGATCATTTCTCTATAATTTTGTTTCGTTATAAACTAAAATAGAAAATCTTACCTTGCCAATTAGAAGACACACTGAATAAATTAGTTTAAAACATCATGTGCTCATGTTCTCTTTGTATTGGTGCCTCAAATTTTTAGTCCAGCAGTTAACACATAATCTTTTCACCACCTTAGTTGCTGATGACTGATTATTCACAGCAGGAAAAGAAGCATGTTGTCTTGCCTTCATATTTTAAAACTGGGCAAAAAGTAATATGCAAATTGTGTATATGTGTACGCACACATGTAGCTGTGTGTGTGTGTGTGACATTGTCAATGAATGTTTCTGTGACTAAGACCATATGCTGAGATAAATGAGTCATTTGCAAGAAGCCTGTCCTGCTGATGAATTGCCCAGTATTTCCGGGAGAAGGTGTAAGTGGTGTTAATGCATGCTTCTGCAGGGGAGCTGCTCCAACCTGAAAAGATGAGTGCTCTTGGAAAAGGAGGGAAAACTTTAAAGCGAACAAAAACTGATGCCATGCTAAACTGGCCTAGTCATTACGGCCTGCAAAGCAGAGCTTTATAATTATCACTGGATTAATAAATGCCTGCGTAGCTGAATGTTTTATTTACTTAATATATTTAGAGTGGCTATGTGACTTATGCCATATTCATTAAATAATTGTGCAGAAGTTCACTTTAATTTGATCATGCCTAACTGGGCTTTCTGGCATTGCAATGTGTCATTGAGATTGTCATTTTCACACAGATATATTTATTTTCTTAGTATGAAAATAATGGTTTAAGAGGTTTTTTGTTAGTGTCCTTTATAATCCTAAAGAGGATTCTTTAAATATATGGTGTTAACTATAATTTTATTGAAAATTATGTTCCTTCCAATATATAGTTAAGTCCTGGGGTCCTCCTTAGAATAAAATTTCTGTATGACATAAAATGAATGGGCATTTAGTTTCACTTAAAATATAGTGGAAGTGGGAAATACAAATCAACATTGTAAGGCTCACACATGCTCACATCTGTCAATTTGTGAATTAGCAGAGTTAACTTATCAGACTGATTAGTGTTGTCAAAGTGAACTGGGTCTTCAGGGGGTAAGCCATGGATGGCTGATTCAGTGGACATAGAAACAGAGCAAAGAAAAAGTAGGGAGCATTCACGTTTTCATTCACTAATTTATCTATTTTCTCATAGTTTTGGTCTTTCTGTTATGATTTTACTGAGTTTATATGACAGCTGTATGTTGGTGATGTTATGGGTTTATGTCCCTCCTAAAAAACTCATGCTGTGGAAATCACAACACAAAATATCTTAGAAAGTAATTTGAATTAGAAATCAGGTGTTGCAGAAGTAGTTAAACTGAGATGAAGGCATATTATAGTAGGAAGGGGCCTTAATCCAAAATGATGAATTAAAATCAGGATTCAGTACTGGTGTATTAAGGGGATGGCTGTATTACCTTAGATTAAGCGCCTACTCGAACACGACTGGTGTCTTTATAAACAAGGAAATTTGGGCACAGACTCACATATTGTGAATGACATGTGAAGACTATGGTCATAAACCTAGTAACCAATGGGAAGTTGCAGAGATATCTGTAACATACCTTTCTACAGAACTGTCAAAGAAGGGCCCTCCCTCCATGCTGCTGTTAGGCTTCTGGTCTGCATAACCGAGAGACAATTCAGTTTTATTCTTCCAAGCCACCCAACTTTTGGTACTATTTTCAGGGCAGTCCTAGCAAGCAAACAACAAGAGAGGCTTTTCATTTAGGGAGATACAAGTAGGTAAATAAAATGCAGCTTGGGTAACATCTTGAGAGAACGGTAAAGAGTAAGTGAGGACTAGGAAGATAGCACATGGCATAAGAACCTGCCTGGCAAGCACAAGGTCATGAGTTTGATCACTGGTACAAAAGAAAAAAAGAAGTGATATGGGATTTCAGAGGGAAGTGTGTGTCTGGGAACTATTTTCACTTCCCTCCAACAAACCTATGGTAATTATCTGAAATGATATTGACAGTGATTGGTGTGAGGATAGGTATAATTTTGTTCTTTTTAAGAGATTAAATCGATTTTACTTTCTACATTTTTTGAACTTTACACTATTACAACTAAATTTGTACTCCACCTGTGGCATGTTTCCTGGCCTTTAAGTAATAATTTCTTTTATTTCCAGGATGTCTTAGCATATCTACCCTCTATCCTGCACTTTCACCACTTGTTTGTCTTTCAAATCCATGTTGCCTTGATGACTTTCATATGTTCTTAAAAGCCATTTTTCAGTCCATGGCAAAATAGGACATCAGATTTTGAAAATACAGCAAAACTAAAAAGGAAAGAGTTTAGCGAGGTTAGGCTGGCATAGGAAGTTGTGGAACAGGGCAGGTCAGCACTGTGTGCTGCTGCCACAGAGCTACTTGGGACCAGACATCCAGCAGGAGCTCAAAGTCTTCCTGCTCCGGTCAGCGACAGCTGATGTGCCACGCTGAGACTGCATTTCTCTTTCATGTCCATGGCGAATAAGTAAGCATGGATTCCTCCTTAGTTCACTGGAAACTTTGGAACGATGGTCAGCTGTTGTGCACAGATAAAACTTACACACAAAATAAAACTGTTTTCATCCATGCTGGGATGGGAGAGGAAGGAAATAAGCCCCTTATTTGATAAATTTTAAAATTAAATCATTTAAAAATAAGAACTTAATGGAGAATTAAAATATACATAATCACCCTAAGCAGTTTATTTCAACCTCTCACCTTAAAGGTATATTTAGGTATATAAGGTTATATTTTTCAATTTTTTAATGTTGAGCAAAATTTCTCTGATTGTAATTCAACGTTATCATTGTGGAATAAAGTACTCATAAGGCAGTATCTCATATTTCTAGGTTCAACAGACTTAAAGTACAAGTAAGGTGTGTGTGTGTGTATAACTTTTTGACTATATCATATAATTTTAGATAATTATGATTTCTCTCAATTTTTATAGACGGTAGACAATCATTTTTATAAATATAAATTTCATTCATCAAGTTTTCTATATTAATCCACAGTATTACAATTAATTTTCACAGAAAGAAATATTTTTTTTCCTTTCATACTCCAATTTTATGGATTTTTAAATTTTTTTATTTTGTGCAGAACAGGGATTGAACTCAGGCCCTTGTGCTTGCCAAGCAAGTGCTTATTCTATTTAGAATCTCCACAGCCCAATTTTATGGATTTTATATAGTGAGATTGACAAACACAACTGGTAGAAGCAAATTAAGGGACAGGTATGGTGGCATGAGCCTATAATCCCAGCACTTAGAAACTGAAGCAGTATTCTTGTGAGTTCAAGATTGGCCTGGAATACAAAGTTAGTTCAAGGCCAACTTGGCCAGCCTGGCCTGCATTATGAAACCCTGTCTCTAAAAGGCCAAAAAAAGAAACTAAAAATGAAACAGATTAGAAACCAATGCTGTTGATTTACTGGTAAAGTAAACAGTAAATGATAATGGTAGCAAATCATCTAATAGTTGTGAGATTTCATTATTTGCTGACAATAGGCTGTATGGAGACAAAGAATGGTATTTTTTAATCTGTAACACTGAATTGGTCGAAACGTATTAAAATTGTTTCCGTTAATATTTTAAAGGTTCAGTGATGTGAGAGAAGAGTAGGTTGGTGAGCCCAAGTACTGCACAGTATCAGTAGTGTACAAGTATGAATTAGTTAATGTGTTCTACACATTGGAGTAGCTTCAGTGAGAGAAAGGAAGGTCTTATTCTCAGAGTTTGCAATTCTCTCTCTCTCCCTCTCCCTCCCTTCCTCTTTCCCTCCTTCCTTTCCTCCTTCTCTCTCTCTCTCTCTCTCTCTCTCTCTCTATATATATATATATATATATATATATATATATATATTCAAATTATAGATGAAGTTTAAGAAGAAAAATAAACCAAAAAGAGGAGGTGGGGTGAGTGAATGTGTTTTTCAGGTAAGTTTGTTTATAAGGGCTTCTCTGAAACCCTTATACCCTGAAGTATCTTTGAGTATAAGTATTATCAAAGTTGTGGAAGCATCCATGAGGATATCTGGCAGACCTTCTAGGAGAGCTGGGAATTATTTGGCATGGTCAAATATGGAAGGACACTGGGCAGAGACAAGGGAGGAGGAATAGGATACAGGGGAGGATGGAGGGTGTGCATCATCTTGTAGGAAGAAGAAGATGTTGGGAGGATTTCAGTTGATTTCCAAAATGAGCTATTCATATGTGAAAGTATTTTTTATCAGCTGTGAGGAAGTGACAGGCAGCAATAGAGGAACTTGTGTACAGAAACTAGATTCAACTCACATCTGGACTCTGCACAGCACATGAGCACCTGTAAGCCTTGCCTCTCACCTGGTCCTACATTACTCAGTGGCCATTTTGAGCCTCATAATTTGTTAGATTCCATTCAAAATTTGTTCCTGACTTATCCTGATCATGCATTGTTTACCACATTGAGTCAATAACTAAGCTCTGGTACATCCTATAGTTTCAGGTGTTAAACCTATGTTCCAAACATATTTTTGACTTGTTCTAACACAATTTTGATTCTTTGTTGTCAAAATTAATCTTTACAAAAGAAAGTGTTCTGGAACACATTCCACTCTCCTGATTAGAATCTTTTTCTGGCTTCCTCTTCCCCGCCCCCCAAAAAAGAGTGAAGTGTTTAATTTTTTTAAAATAGGTACAAACAAGAAATAACCAAAGCACAGATATCTCATTTGTAAGGTCCTAATAGCTTAATGGGTGTAGATATTCTATGCAATTACTATTAACTAAGAAAAAAAATTTACATTATTCACAGGCTCCTGCCTTATCCTGCTCCT
>PVKN010040170.1:0-10764 GCA_004027915.1 Capromys pilorides
TAATGTTATTTTTATAAGATCCATAAAATATATTCTTTGGTAGTTTAGTACCAGGAAAACATTTATCTATTTTGGATGGCCAAGCAAGTTTCCTTTAATTAGAGGAGAATTATCTGACCCATATTTCTTTTTCTCAGATGCTAAGAAGTTAATTCAATGTCCAAAGACAGAAATTATTTCAAATGCTTGGTGCTGTCCAGTAGAAATACAAGGTAACCTATTTTTGTGGGGGTTTTTCCTTGTATGTAATTTGAGACTTTTAGTGGCCATCTGGAAAAGAAAAAGAATGAAATAAGTCTGAACAACATACTTTCCTTAAGCAAAGCTGTCCAAACTAGTATGGCTTCAATATGTAATGAAAACAAAGTCTACAGAAACATAAGAGCTACTCTACTATAGAAATTTGCTGTGTATTTCATCTCTCTATAGAGGGTCTATAGTTTTCATTGTCATCCTTGCTGAGGATGGAACCACGGGGTGACATCCTTGGGCAAGATGAGCCACATTTCTAGGGTTCAAGAGCCACAGGAGGCTAGAGCATCTATACTGGAGCAGGTTAAGGTAACTGGCTGAAAGGGCGGCTTGTGTGTGTTTGTCTGGATGTACGTGCTGCTTTTCATCTTCATAGGATTTTCCCATACATGATTTCTATGACGTTACTTTGATTCTCTACTGGAAGTTTGCAGGCTATGTTATATAAGAGTATAAATAAGTGAATAAAGATAGGAGATGTGTTAGCTCAACCTTTGCCTAAGTGGCCTTATATGGCAGGTGATTATTAACGATTCAGCTTTTGGCTTCCTCCTTGAAGAAGTGACAGATCTCAGTAGATGGTTTTTAAGTCCGCCCCAGCTCTCAGGAAAGATGATTTTGTTGCCTTTTAAAACTCAAGTACCACAATGAGATTGTGCTTGCAACTGAAGCACATGTGACGTCATGTACCATAACATGGGCCTAAAACACGCCTTCCCTGTCTCTCTGAAACCTGGCATCAAAATCAGATGAACCAGTGAGGACATGAATGGAAGGGGGTGGCCATTCTCACACTGTGTCAGGGGGATTTGTCACATGTTCTGTGAGAGCACAGAGCTTTCTCTGCAGCAGTTATGCTGGGCCAGGCTCTCAGAGACACTTCAATGAGAAAGCCAACGACAGTATTTCCAGAACAGCTTTGAATAATCGCATAGCTGACTTTACACATCATTTTCCAGAGCTGCAAGAATCACTGGATTATCTTCGACTATGTTTTGTCCATTTGTTAATCAACCTATGAAAATTAAGAATACCTGATAAGAGTAATTTGTATATTGTATCTATAGTAGACAGTTTATTTTAAATGATTTAGCAGCCTTTTTCATTTTTTCACATGTGTTTCACTAAAACACCAAATATATATTAAAATAGAAGAAACAAGTACTGTTAAAAAAAATCCTAAATTGCATATTTTTTCATGCCATAGACAACGTTGAACTTTTTAAATGGTATGAGTTGACATTTGTTAAAATTTTAGAATAATGACTACAATTTTCTTAGTACTCAGGAAATAAATCGAAAGGTAATATTCACATTTAGCCAACAGAACCTTGAGGAAGGACAAAAATGAAAACATAACTTAAAGCAATTGCATATTATTTTCATTTCTCTAAGGCTTAAACTTATTTTTTTTGAGGAACTGGGGATTGAACTCAGGCACTTTCACTTGCCAGGTGAGCACTTATTCTACTGAGCTATCTCCCCAGTCCTCTAAAGCTTAATTTTTAAGAAAATATATTTTTAAAAATTAACCATGTTGAGGGACACTCACTCAGGACTCCCCACGCCATCTCTTTCTCTCAGACAGGAGCTTTTCTTTTCCCTCAATAAATATGTTCTGCTAGGGGTGGATGTGGTGGCTCATGCCTGTAATCCCAGCACTTGGGAGGCTGAGGCAGGAGGATCAGTAAAAAAAATTAACTATGTTGATTATAGAGCTTCATGCTGCAAAATATTCAATGTCAGCAAGCTCATAGCATAAGCCCACAAAAGACATTCAAAAGAAATTTCAGTGATCTAAACCTAGAAGAATAATCATATAACATTTGGGACATTGCTGAATAAATCCATTCTTGTTATTTCAAGCATCCATTCATAGTGCAAGATATTCAGAGGGGCAGTTGCAGATTCTAAGTCCTTTGTAGAATTACATGGACCCCTTCCAGAAAGTTGTCTCACATCTCCATTTCAGAGATTCAAGTTCTACACTTTCTGCACCAGAGGACACAGCAGGGCCCCAGGCTGTGGTGCCAGTGTAAGGGGACCCTGAGTGTAGCTCAGGCTCCCGGCTGGGGGACAGCCTCCCTGCGCCTCAGGTACTGCCTGTCCAGCGTGGGTGATGCCTGCACCCAAGTTCACAGTGCTGTGTGAAGATGTGCTCAGTGTCCTGAGATAGGTACTGTCCCCTTGAGGGTCAGTCCTTCCCTCAGCTTCGGCTTCTTGCCTTATTTGGAAGTCGGGTAGTTGTAGATGTAACAGGTACGATGAGGTCATTGGAGTAAGGTGCGCCCTCATCCAATGACTGGAGCCATAGAAGAAGAGAAAATTTGAAGAAATAAGCCTCCACAGAGGGGGTCTCCCAGAGGGAGAGGCCAGAGGATGAGTCTGTGGGCCATGGTGTGCTAGGGATGGCCAGGGACCACCAAGAGCTTGAAGGGCAAGACGAGACTCCACAGCCAACCTGCAAGGCAGTCGCCCCGCTGATGCCTTAACCTGAGACCCCATGCCCCTGGCACTGCCAGGCTGTAATTTCTGCTGCAGCGAGGCATCCAGATTGGGCTGCTTTGTTTAGGAATCCCGGAGAACAGACCCAGCACATACGCCTGACACTTCCGTAACACTCAGCGTAGCGGGAATGGCACAAGAGGAATCCCAGGGGCATCAACCAGGCCCTGGGTCTACACAGCTCAAGGGGAAGTGTAAGTGAGAAGCCTATGGAATTCTGAGAGCAAGGGGTATTCTGTAACCCACAGGCAAACAGGAAACTGAAACTTTCATACGTTAGGTCTAGAGTTTGGGTGTGCAATCTTTATGTAAGAGATTTACAGCTGAGAAAGCAGCTACAGACCTGGGCAACGCTCACTCTCCTATTCCATCTCCATGGAACCGAAACAGGGGCTACAGGTTGCCATGGGGCACATGAGGCCGATGAAGCAAGCAGGAACCGAAGCTGACCAGGCTTTTGTGTTCCCTTTCCATTTCTGGGAGATCCCTGAAGCATCTCAGACTTGGGATCAGTGGGAAGTCTATGGACGGAGCTCCTGAGAGTGTGTTGAAAACTCAAATCCCCAGGTTCTGTCCTAGACTCTGGTGCCTGAATGCAGCTAGTGAGCTCTCCCCTGAACTCCTAGGCCAGGCTCTTGCGGATAATGCAGTGTCCCCAACAGACGAGGCCTGAGACAAGGGCATGCATTTCATCCTCCATGAGGACACTGGAGACCCAGACAGCTGCACAAGCCGATTTTTCCCTCTTCCAGGTTTTGAACCCCATGTCCTAGGCTTTTTTCAAAATCAAAAGTGCTTCTTCCCTCCATGCTTACTGCCGGCATCTTCATGGCGGCTTAGCCGGCCTGGAGATGAACTCCCTAGCTGGTCCCCCGCTCCAGCCTGCATCCTCCACCTTGCCCTCATGGTGGGGCCTGTGGATCAGCATCATCAGCATCCCTGCTGCAGCTCAGGTCCCGCCCAGGGCCTGCTAGGGCACAGCCTATAGCCCACAAGGCCCCAGTGACTCACTCATCCACTGGAGAGCCCCAGTGCGAGGTCCTACCTTTCATACAGTGTAGCGATAAGGAACTAGCATTTTCAGAAGCAGAGAACAATAAACAAAGCTTAGGGCAGGTTGTAATCTGTTACTTAGGGATTCCAGAAAACTGGGATTTAAAAAGGCAGGTAACAGCTTATACTGATTGGTGTCTCCGCCCTTATTTGAGATTCTGGTGATTATCTCCTCCCCTCCTTGTAATCTTTTTATTTAATAACTGTGTGAACCCGGCATTAAACAAATAGTGAAGGTCAACAGAGGTTATAGCCCTAAATAAAAAGGAGATGCTTCTAGAGCTCTGGGCTCACTTTGAGAGAGACAGATCTCAGTGAGACCTCTAAAGCTACATTCTTTGGGTCTTCTCATCATTTTGTTGTAGGCAGCTGAGTTATATAGAAATATTATAGGCAGTCAGACAGGGCCAGGCCCTCAACGATGACATAGAAGACAAGGTGACTTTACAACTAGAGACATACACTCCTCTGCCGTGGGCCAGATCTTAAGACAAGAGGAAGCCTAAACAACTACATACTTCCTTAAGGGTGGGCATCAGGGATAGAGATACTAAATAAGTATCAATCACCTTGAAAGAGCCTAGAAAGAGTCATGAGCCCAAGCTCAATACGTGGTATTCCTGCCCGCTTGCTATGTGCCTTGCCTTCCCATTAGATCCCAATTTTAATCTATTTTACCTGAGCAATGGTGCTTGTAATTCCATTGGTTAACCATAGTCTTTGTTCCACCTCATACCCACCTAAGTGAATTCCCATGTCTTCTCCACAACCTTAGACCTGCCTCACCACATGGCTCACCTCTATAAAATCCCTGGAGAAGACAACTTCCCGGGCAACCGCTCAGGTCCCCTTCTGTCCCTTTTTCCAGGCAGAAGCTTTCTTTCTCTTAATAAATCTATTCTGCTCATAACCTCTGTTTGTTCCTAAAATTTATTCATTGGTTTTAGAGAACTTAAACCCTTCAGGTTGGGAATCATTTTCCCCTGCATCAGTTTCTTTCAGCACTGGACCATAACACACAACAATATAGAACCTAGAGTCACTGGTTTCCAGAGAATGCAAGACCATAAACTCCACTGAAACTTTTATTTTCTTCAGTGGATTTTTTTTTAAAAAATTTTATTTATTTATTTATTTGTTTGCTTGTTGTGTTTGTTTGTTTCTTTATTTATTCATTTTGTGGCTGGCTCAGCCTGCCCTGGTGGTGGCGTTGGCGCAGCATGTGGTGCCGGGGATCGAACTGCAGTCCCCGCAGTTGCCTGAGCCCTCCTAAGCAGGTGCTTTAGACCACTGAACCATCTCACCGGCCCCTCTTCAGTGGATTTTTGCCCTTACATCAGTTTCCACACTGTCACTTGCTCTTATTCTGAGGTAACAGCAGTGTATTTCTCCCTCTGCCTTCATTTTGCAGTTTAGCCTGTTTTCATCCACTTTGCCAACCTCATTGTTCCTCAAACAAGTCCATTTTCTGCTGCTTCAGGACCTTTGCGCTTGCCTGCCCTCCTCTGGGATAATCCTCTTCATTCTTTATGCAGTTGAGTACCATGTGCCATATCACCATGGGAAAGGGCTCTCCACGCCTACTCATTCCCTCTCACAGTAGCTTTATCCTTTTCTTTTGACATCTTCACCACAGTCTGCAGTGGTGCTATTTGTTTCTTATTTGTTTCTTATTCCTCTCCCCACTTCACTATCTTAGCTATTTGAGGGTGAGACCATGTAGGGTCTGTCCATCCCTATACCCCTGGGAATGACAGGCATTCTATAACTATCAGCTGAATGTGTGGAAGCTGCTGCTCCCCCTCAAACACAGGGGTCACCCTGCAGGGCTCTGTGGGCTCCAGCTAGGGAAGCAGAGGAGAACTGGCACTTCTGTTCTACTTGTGACAAATTGCCTCTTCAACTGGGCTTTCGGTACATGAGCAGTATTGTAGACCAGCCAGGTCAGCAGTTATAACCTGGAAAGTCAGCCACCTGGTGTCAGGGCCCTGGACCAGAACTCAGTCGGGACTTTTAGTGAGTCTACTCTCAGAAACTGGCCAAATAAAAAATCCAGCAGACAAACACAATGAGCTGAATGCCCCAGAACCACAGAGTGTGGACAATGGGGTGTCCTTCTTTCCTATGGTGCTATAGGACCAGCAACACAGATTTAAGCCCCGTAATCTAGGGCCAGGATGCCCTTCCTTTGTACTATAAAACAAACATTCATTCAGCTCACTTTTTCTTGCTGTCTTTTTTGGACGTCTTCTCCAAGGCTGCCCTCCGCCTCAAGTAGTCATTCTGAATCTCATTGTACTTTGTAGTGTGTTCTTTGATCAGGTCGGTGGTTTTCTTGTGGTGTCTCTTAACCAGGTCTTTCATTTCCTTGTAGTGCTTCTTTTGAAGTTTCACAAATGATTTCTGCTGCTTCAGCTCCTCGATGGTCTGCGCTTCCACTTCTGTAACAAATAAGCGTAAGAGTCAGGGAAGGTGAAAGACAGACGTCGGAGGAAAGGTGGAGCAGGAGGGCAGAAGGAGCAGCCAGTGTTGGGGAGTCACACCAACGTGACAAGCCACCTCTAGCTCCAGGGCAGAGCCATGGCGTCTTATGTATCTGGGTTTCTGTCTGGTTCTACCATTTGCTCACTTTATAACTGTGCTACCAAGATTCTCATAGACCCGGCTTCTTCATTTGTCCTTTAAAAAAAAAAGTCAAAGTTTTTGAGCCCAAGCTGGGGATTCAGGCGACTTACTGAAGAGCTGTGAGGGTCAGGGGAAGAGGGAGGCAGACAAGACAGAGGCAGCAGCTGGTGCAGGCACAGCTCAGCTGGAGCCTGGCTTCTGCCTAGTGCTAGGTTGGCTTCCTTCTAAGGAAATGTCAGCCTCTTACAAATTTTGAGACAACCACCAGGGGGCAGCATAGCTAGGTGGAGCTTTTCTCAGCTGAGAGCAGTGCAGCAGGCAATGGAAGGTGATGAATTTTCAGCAGAGCTCCCATGGTGGCTATAAGAATCATAAGCCACTACGTTGTCGGGTTGTGAGGAGGATGAGATGAGGGGATTTATGGGAGATGTTTCACCGTGTCTGGCGGTGGAGCTTCCACAGTGGCATCTCTAAGGGGCACCGTTCATGGTACAGCCATGCACATTTATCTCAAGCCTGTGTGGTAGGTAGCAAGGTATCTGGAAGGAAGATCCTTTAACCCGATCTGCGCAAAATCACCAGCAGAGTTCATGGACACGTATGTGACTACATGGAATTGTTTCCAGCATTTTAGAGCATGTTTACTGTGACAGCCTGACTCTGAGTCATGCTGTGTTTCCCTGTTGTATTTCATCAGTGCTAGAATACGCATTTTAAAAATATGTTCATGTTTCTGAAATCAAGACGCGTCTTATGGGCACCTCTGGGCTATCACGCTTTCTCAGCATTTTTCTTCTGGTAGTACAGGAACAGCAGGGTGCCTGCCAATTGATGCCTTAATTTCAGTGAATTATCATCTATTTGGATATAAATTAAATCAGAGTTCACATATTTCCATCCCTTGATCTGAACTTTCTGCTTCCGGAATGAAAAAAAAAAAGTTCCCATAAATATTTACAACTGTCAAGAGATTCAAAAATAATATATGCCCTGACGAAAAACAGACCTGAATAGAAAATGACATGCCTAGTGAATAAACATTAAAATCAGAAAATAATTTATGCTCCTAAATGCTAAGGTCTGTAAACAACTGAAGTAGGCTTCCTTCTCATATGATGTGTCTATTCTCTTGACATTTCCTGTTTGCTAGGTTTTTTTTTGTTTGTTGTTAAGGAAGAAATCACAGAAAACTCCAGGTATATTACTTAATGGTCTCCCTCAGGCCCAAACGGACTCAGTACAGCTGCATAAAAAGTTAATACACTAAGGATTCAGAACCCCAGAGTTGCCAAATTCTTAACAACTGATTCCTACTTCTTTAAAGATGGTTTTTCACCTCAGCATCACTGAGCTGAAAAGCAGGAATGTTCCCAATGCCTGCCTGTTGGTTATCCTTCCACACAGCAGAGATAAGTCAGCTCTGGCCTGTATGTATGTATGTATGTACGTATGTACGTACGTACGTACGTACGTACGTATGTATGTATGTAGTTGGCACAGGGGCTCACTACACAGCTCGGACTCCTAGTGATCCTCCTGTCTCAGCCTCCCCAGTGCTGGGATTCCAGGCATGCACTACAACATCCAACCTTGGTGGCAGGTTCAGCGCACCTGAGGTTCAAATCTAGACTTCTAATGTATGAATTAATCTTGCCTCGCTATGACCTGCTACATGTAGGTGAAACTATATTCTTTTGTGGTGGGCTGCTTTTTCTCAGCATTAGTTTGTGTGAATCGTACTTGTGTCGGGTGCGACTGTAGTTTATTTTGTAGCCGAATTCTATTCTACCTGAAGATACAGCAAAATTCCTATGCCCATCTCTCTGTTGATGGACCTTCAGGTTCCTTTGGATAAATGGGAGTGAACAGTTCTGCTGTATCACAGGTCCACTATTTTAAAAATTTGTTAAGACTGCATTACACACTACTGATTAAACTGATGACAGACTATACCACTTTTGGCCCAGCTAGCAAATATAATTAACGAATTAGAAAAAGAATGCTAGGGGCCAGGGAAATAGCTCAGCCTGAGTTCAATCCCAGCTCTCACAAAAAAAGAAGAAAGAAAAAAAAGAAAAAGAATTCTAAACTGCACCACAGTTCTTTAAAAGCCATGTATTTTATAGTCACACATTCTGCATACCACAGATGTGACTAAAATTTATGGCACTTTGGGAAGATATTTGCTGGATCATATTTCCAGTGGAAAACTATTCTTATATTCAGAAACAGATATCTTGTGAAAGCATATTTTTAAATGCCAGTAGTGTTCTATATGCCAGCTGATTTCATCTTTGCGATTATGTAGTGTAAGATGGCCTACACTGAGACTATATGCCTATATAATTTATTATTTTTTAAATGTATTTGGTTGTTGCAGGGTCTCACTACACAGCTTGGACTTGTGGTGATCCTCCTACTTTCAGCCTCGTTTGCACTGGGACTACAGGTGCGTGCCACTATGCCTGGACTCTGGCTGGCACAGCCGGGGGGGGGCATGGCTGGCACAGCATGTGGTGCTGCAGATTGAACCCCGCTCAGCTTGCCTAAGCAGGTGCTTTAGTCTGCTGAGCTATCTCACTGGCTCCTGTCTGTATCACTTTTTATTTTTTCTTTTTGAAACAAGGTCTCACTATGCAGTTCAGGCTGGCCTTGAGCTCACTTTTGTAACCCAGGCTGGTCTCGAACTTGCACTGATCCTCCTGCTTCAGCCTCTCAAGTGCTGGCATTATAGGTGTGAACTACCACTCCCGGCTCTGGCTGTATAACTTTTAAAAGGGAAAAATACATCATGTTATTTCTCAGGGATGAGTTGAGCTTTCTTCTGTTTACATGCTGTAATATTCAGCTTCCTAACTCCACAAGAGGGAAAGGGTAGTAGTTACCTGTTAAGACGCTTTGAATGAGATCTTCTGTTTTGGCAGGAGCCTTTACAGAACCTGAAAAGAGAAGAAAAGAAATTGATTTAATTTTTTTCTATCAAAAAAAAATTCTTTTTGCAGCTGAAGGATTGGCTTGGGGGAGCACTGCTTGTCTAACTTGTGTGATCCTCTGTATTAAAAAAAAAAAAAAAGCTGTTGATTTTGTTTTTGTATGTAGAATGAGAAATTATGACTGATATTTATTTATAACAAAATAGGTTTTTTGTTTGTTGGTTTTTTGTTTGTTTTTGTTTTGTTTTTTTGAGACAGGGTCTCCTTATGCAGTTGAGGCTGGTCTTGAGCTCACTTGTATAGCCCAGGCTGGTCTTGAACTTGCACTTATCCTCCTGCCTCAGCCTCCCAAGTGCTGGGATTACAGGCATGAGCTACCATGCCTAGCAGCAAAATCATTCTTGAGAAGTATTTGTTTGGTAAATTTGAGACACACCTAATTAAATGTCAAATTACAAGTAGAATCTATAGGAAGAGAAAAAATTCTGATCAAAATGATAAATTTGGAGGCTGAGAAGACAGCTTGGTCTAAGTGCCTGCCTGGCAAGCGCAAAGACCTGGGTTCGTCTCTCAGTACCACATGTCGTGCTGGCCTTGGACCAGCCTGGACTTAGACGTGCCATGCTAGCCACAGAAAAAGGGCGTGGTGGTGCATGCCTGTAATCCCAGCTCTGGGTGGGCCGAGACAGGAGGAACACTATGAGTCTGAGCTGCATAGGGAGACAATGTGCCAAATAAATAAATAAATAAATAAATAAATTTGGCCAGAACAATGTTATTATCACTTTTTTCACAAGCAGGGATGAAAGTTTTTTTACAAAGCAAACTCACCCTCTGGTGGGAATCGTCTGACTAACTGGTAGGCAGAGGTCACCGGCAGCTGCCAAACCAGGGAGCAGAGTATAAGGAAGAACTGAATCGTTATGCAGCCCAGCAGGGTCTCCTGCAAGACAGCTGAGGGAAAAGTCGTGCACTTTCTGGGGGAAACTGCCTTCACCGTGTGATCAGACATTGCCTACGATGGGATGTGCACGTTCCGCACCCCGACAGCTCGCCCCGACAAGGGCCACGCATCTCTTCCGCAGTGGTCTTGTAAGATACTTAGAACCTTGGGTTGATAATGAGAGGACAACAAGAGAACTCGAACTGAAGGACATTCTGAAAATAACCTAGCAGAATTCCTTAAGAAGGACTTTTTCACATGAAGCCTATGAAAAGCGGGAAAACCTGAGCCAGGAGACCTGAAGAGGCAGAGAGACACATGCGCTGTGTGGCCCGGGGTGGGAACCACGGGGCGTAGGCGAAATCCAACCGAGGCCTGCAGTGCCGTGCGTGTGTTACGTGGCGGGATTGACAGCTGCATCATAATCTTACCTGGTGTCCACTTTACAGGACA
>PVKN010040171.1:0-10760 GCA_004027915.1 Capromys pilorides
ACTAATATGTGGTATATTTTAGAAAATGTCCCATGAGCAGCTGAAAAAAAAAATGTGTATTTGGAAGTGGCAGGAACACACTGTGTATGTCCACTAAGTCCATTTGTTCCAAGTACTGGTTCAGTTCTGTTATTTTTTTTTTGCTAATTTTCTGTGTGCTTGACCTATCTTTTTGGGATAAAGGGATGTTAAGGTCTTCTATTAGGATTGTTGAATTGGATATCAGTTTTCATGTCCATTTAGATTTGTCTTATATAGCTGGGTGTTTCTGTTTTGTGTGTATACATATTTATGATTGTTATCTCCTCATCTTGAATTTTTCCCCTAACCAGTATGTAGTGACCTTCTTTATCTTATTTGATCATTCTTGGCTTGAAGTTGAGGCTATCTGAGAGTAGGATTGCTACCCCTGCTTTTGTCTTAGGTGCTGGGGCATGTAGTATTGTTTTCCATCCTTTGACTTTCAGCCTATGAATTCCTTTATGAGTTAGACGTGTTTCTTGTATACAGCATATTCTTGGGCTTTCCTTCTTAATCCGCTGTGCCAGTTTATTTATTTTTATTGGTGAATTGAGACCATTTACATTGATGGCTATAACTGAGATGTATTGATTTATGCTTGCCTTGCTATTTACCAGCTGTTGGTTACTCTTTGATCCCCTGTGTTTAATAGTCTTCCCTGTTGGGTCAGTTCTTTCCATTCTCATTTGTGAAGTTCTGGTCATTTTGGTCCCTCTCTAGACTATCTTTTAGTAGTCTGTTAGGGTTGGCTTTGTCATCATGAAATTCTTTAGTTGTTCTTCATCATGGAAGTATTTTACTTCTCCATCAAACGTAAAAGAGGGTTTTGCAGGGTATAACATTCTGGAGTGGAATTTGTTTTCATGAAGGACTTAAAGAACTCTGCTCCATGCTCTTCTTGACTTCATGGTTTGTGAAGAGAAATCTGCCATTATTCTGATGGGTTTTCCTTTCAATGTGATCTATTTCTTTTCTCTAGTGGCTTTTAGTATATTATTCTTGTGCTGAATTTCTGGGATCTTTACTACTATATGTCTGGGTGTGTTTTTAATTGGGTTGATGTTATTTGGAGTTCTATATATGCGTCAATCACTTGACTTCCATATTGTTTCCCCATATTTGGGAAGTTTTCTGATATTACTTCTGCCCATATTGTTTTTATATCATTTGTATTAACTCCTTTCTCATTGATGTCAATTAATCCCACGTTGGTCATCTTTGCATCACCTTGTAGATGTTGAATGATTTCTTTCCTGCATCCTAGTTCTTTTTAAGAGATCCTTTCTTACCTTTTCACTAGCTACAACAGAGTCTTTCAAGATCTGAAATTTTATCTTAACTTTCACTCAGATGGCATTGCCAGCTTGTCATTGATGTTTTAAGTTCCTATATATCTCTTTGAGTCTTCTTCAGGAGATCCATTTCTTTGCTATGTTGTTCATTCGAGGGGGTCCAAAGTTTTTCTAATCTCCAATTTTTTGTCAGTGTCTTTTTCAGAAGGAGTTATTAATTCTTTCATTATGATTATCCTTTCTTTTTTTACTTAAGAAATTATTTCTGATCTGATTTCCTCTCTACCATTCTGGAATTGTCTCTTTACTTTAGATGATATTAATTCAGAGAGTTTTTTACTTCAAAAATTATTTCTGATTTGATTTCCTCTATACCTATTTATAGTTGTTTCTTCACTTCAGATGCTATTAATTCAGAGGTCTCAGCTGTGTGATACCAATTTTCTTCTATATTAGTGTCTCCTGCATTTTTTGGAGGGTGGGCCAATGTCCTGAGATTGCATTTTGCTCTTTCTCATTCTCTTTGTGTAGAGCACTGTCATCTGACCTTTGGTGCAGAGCTTGGTGCAATTATACCTTTAGCATAATTCTTGCCCAAAAGAGATTATATGGTTAAGGCAGTTATACTTTTGTATTTACAGAACTACCATTAGGGACATTAATAGTGGGTAGTAATATTTAGCAGTTGAAAAACTTTTGTAACTAATGAGTTTGTATTTTACACAGTAAGAGCAAACTTTATGTCTGCGTAGCTCAGCTGATATTAAATTGGGAGTTTATATTTATTTTAGTTCACTTAAGTTCTGACTGATTATCTCCCTTTGATGTACTTGGGAGTGATGGGTCCAGAGAAGGTGGAGGTCAGTCTAGCTGGCTGTGTGGAACAGGAAGTCACTCCAGAGTGGCTTGGCAGAGCTGGAGCCTGGGAAGGTCTGGTTTAATTTCTAAGCAGAAAGGAGATTGATCAAAATTTCAACCTTCCAGGAGGTGCTTAGTGAAAACAAGATGTCTTTCCCTGGACATTGTTATGTAGTGATGAGGAGAAAAATGTGGAGTGTTTACAAAACTTCTAGCTTCTGCTCAGTCACACAGCAGTGTGCAGCATGGCATCATCACCGCAGCACCACCACAGATCATAAATCTGCATATCAGAATGAGGCTCAAATCACAGCACTTGCGTCACTGGGAGAGCTAGTAAAATGCAAGTACAAAATGCACCACAGGTGTGTCAGAAAAGAAATTCATGGAAAATGTTACCCTTTTACATCGTTAGTAGGAGTGTGAAGTAGTGTAACCACTATGGAAATCAACATTGGGTGTTTGTTTGTTTGTGTTTATGCCTTAGGTTGTTGCAGATTATCACTACTCAGCTCAGATTCATGATAATCTTCCTGCTTTTTTTTTTAATCTAGGAGTTTATATTTATTTTTTTTTAACTATGTCAATTTTAATCTCAGTTATTCAAGTATTTTCAATCTTCTCACTGACTATATCCACATTTCCATGAGCGTTATAAAGATGCAATCAGTAAATAGATGAAAATAATTTTTAAAAAGAATACAAGAAAATTTGCAATGCATTTTTTGTATAATTTTTAAAATTTTTTATTACTTTTAATAAGAAATAACAATATGACAGTTTCAAAACATGTTAGTAGTACATTCGCAAGAATTGATACAATACATATTGTTGTCCTCATAGTAGTTATGCAGAGCACTGGGTGTAGACGTGATAAATTTTCTAATAGATATTGACTAAGAAAGAAAAAAATTCTTCTCTTTGAACAAAGAGGAAATAGTTGTATACGTAGTCCAATGTTCCATAATTGCAGTGAGTTATCGGTGAATCTGGCAATGTTGAAGGCTGTTGATTTAAGCCCCTTACAGCTCATCATACTAATCTAGATCTGCATTTTATGCCTTGTAATTAAACTTTTCTGCTGTATGATCAAGGACAAGTTAAAGCAAGACATGTATAACAAAATTTTCATCTTTTGTATTTTCCAAGGTCAAATGTCCTCAGGATTAACTTTGGAACCATATACAATGCTTTGTAGAACTGTTGTCACTGTCAGCCATCGGGACAAGTCACGGCCATTGCTTGACCAGTTTGCTCTCTGTGAAAGCCTGAGAGAATGTTTTCTCCCTAGGTGACTCTCCCTAGACACACTATACTTCATTTATCCCTTTCCTCTGTAGTCCCACAATCTCCTTGAGCAGAAAATTTAAGAAACCACTGAGTACAAATTCTGCTATGTCCTGACTCCTCACTGACCTTGAAGGGCTAGGGCCAAAATGTTGGCTATCCTTATAGTCCTTCTTTTTCTCTAATTTTTGGTCTGTAAACTTACATTCTTAACCTTCCAGAAAAGAAGCTCCATGATACTATTACTCTATAATATAGGTATTTGAGCTTAACATCACTGTCTTTCTGAATATCAAACATCTTAGACTTAACTTGGAATTGATATTTTCCATCAATCATTGATATTCTAATAAATCTCTATAGAATGTGATAAAGGCAGTTACACATTTTTGCACATTTAGAAAACCAAGGACATACAAAACTGTAGCCTGTCAATTCTATGGCATTTTGCGTAGTCTCTTACTCCCATTTAATATTCTTTTTTTTATTTTCTTGTAAACAAACTATTTACTTGAGAGAGAGTATAGCAGTAACTGAAATTACATTAGAAGCAGCACACATCTTAAAGACCAGAATGATAGGCATTCCAAGCATAGTTTTAGTGTTGCACATTGCTATCATCAATGTGAAAAACCTTTTAATCTTCCTGCTTTCAAGCTACCCAATGCTTCGATTACAGCCATGTGCCACTACTCCCAGACTCTGGTGAGCTCAGCCTGCCCTAGGGGGCAGCCTGGTGTTGCATGTGTTGCCAAGGATCAAATCATGGTCCCTGTGCTTGCCTAAGCTTGCCTAAATAGTCACTTTAATCTGTTGAGCTATCTTGCCAGCCCATCAATGTTTTTTGAGATGCCTCAAAAAACTAGAACTAGAAATGCTATTTGGTCCCATTCTTCTTCTTCTAGTTATCCTTTCCAAAAGAGTAGAAGACATCATGGAACAGTGATCCATGGACACCTACATCTGTAGCAGTACAATTCATAACAGCTAAATATTGGAACCACCCTGTTATGCCCATCAACAGATGTACTGATGAAGAAACTGTAGTGTTTACACACAGTGAAGCACTATCTGCCATCAAGAAAAGCTTGAGTCATTTGCAGGAAAAGGGATACACCTTTTGACACAATGTTAAGTGAAATAAATCAAATACACAAGCTTAGACATTGCATAGTTTCTCTTACACAAAAAACCCATACTATAAATGAAGAGCAAAATAAAAGAGAATGGGAAATATGGATTTAAGGTTTTTTTTTTTTTCAGATGGGAACTAAGAGGTAAAGAAAAAGGGAGGAAGAGGAGGGGAAGGCAATAACAGAGGAATTGAGATGTGTCATCTGATGCATCAGCTCAGCAGCCCTCAAGGAATTTAAACATTATGTACTACAAACACGTATAATAAAGAAAACAAAAACAAAATATCTTCAAATGTATGCTATCACATACATATGCCCAAAAGTACACACACACACTGCTGTGAAGGTGTCAGTGGCTTGCCTTGGAAGATCTGGGGTCGCAATGCATTCAGAAACACTCACCCTGGGTTTTATTTCAAGCTGATAAAATCAAGCACTATAGTTCCAAGCCCATATTAGCATCACAGTGTCTAAAATTTGCTCCTTCCCATTTTCATCTTCTGCATTTCCAAGTGCTTTACACTTACTTTGCACTGTACAACCTGCACTTTTTATTACATTTTATTGTTGTTTGTGTTTTTCTGTTCCTTGAAAATGAAAAGAACAATTGATTGAAGTAATAAAGTGGCATGAATGGAGAGTTACTGACTGAGTCTCAGCATCAGCATTATAATTCTGACTTGTGATTCAGCACTACTGCTTGTCACTTCTTTCAGCCTCTAGGTTAGTATAATTCAGCATCCAGTTCCCAGGAACTCATGAATTACTCAGAACTTAATGTCCGTAGATCTATATGCTCTCTGAAATTGTGTGGGCTGATCAGAAAGAGCTA
Source organism: Capromys pilorides (assembly GCA_004027915.1). Classification (NCBI taxonomy): domain Eukaryota; kingdom Metazoa; phylum Chordata; class Mammalia; order Rodentia; family Capromyidae; genus Capromys; species Capromys pilorides. The sequence continues at coordinate 5,427 of PVKN010040171.1, forward strand.
AGCCCAATTCTTTCCCCAGGATTAATCATTCCACCCCACAGCTCAAAGTCTGCCCCATATAGAAGCAACAAACTCAGAATTTTAAACTGTTTTTGCTACAAAGTATCTGCCCACAAGACTGCCATTAATATGTAAAGCAATTCTTTGGAACTAACATATTATAACCATTATTCAGATTCCATTTATTTATTCTGAAGATAAATAAAAGAGATGGCACAGAAGGTCACCCACACATTAGCAATAGTAGTGGGTTAGCTTCCTACCACCTTGGGATACAGAGAACGAGAGAAACAGGGCTCATCAATCTTAACTGGGCATGTCACATAAGTTTATAAACCCTTGGAAGAAATGAACGCTTGTCTTTATAAGCTCCAATCTATCTGGCTTATCACTGTTACTAAGTATTTGTTAAGCGATACTTGGCACAGAGAACACCAAGAAGCAAACTGGAATTATTTGATGTCCTTGCCTAAGGCAGGCTCTCTTCTTATTTCATCTAGTTTCTGTTGCTAGAACTCAGTTACTTGAGACTAAAGCTTATTGCCTGTTTTTGTGCTGGTTTACCATCCTGCACACATTTCTCTGTGTTCTATGTGTGTAGGTGTAGATATTCTACACTCTAGTTTCTGACCTTCTCAGCCTGCAGACAAGTGGATGGGGAGGAGAAAAGCCAGCTTACATGTTTCTGTGAGAGGTGAGAAGAGGGAATTCTAGAATTATTATTTAATATACACTCACTTTGAAAAAATGAATAAAAATTCTTTTTACAGTGCTGAGGTTTAGATATCAAGTATGTTCTTGTTTTATATGTATGGTACTTACTACTGGCAACAATAACTCCCTTTAGTTCAGGACTCACCACTCAGCATTTTTAAAACTTCTAATATGAGCTCATAATTTCTAATTAAGGTAAAAGAGGTCTATTTGTTAGGTGCCTTCATCAGTAGATAACCCAATAACAATGAAGCCCTTTTCTATTGCAGAAATGCTGAGCTCTTTGATTAGGAGGAGTTAGGTAAGGCACACTAGGGGAGAGGAAGGAAGGCACAGCTTAACATTATTTAAAGATGTTGGATGACTTTCTTGAGAGACAGAGACAGACAGCTCAACCCTGAGAGAACTAACTGAGACCCTAGGGACTTGTGTGTCTCTGAATGGACAGATGAGTGGTATTAGATCAACTTTAGCAAAGAAATGGCCCAAAGTACACATCCCACAATCATCACAATCATCCAGCTTGTAGCCCCATTTTTCTAAGGGCAGGAATAAATTATAAACCTACAGTTGACTGTGAGAAAACATAAATCTGATCTACCTGTGCCATTTCTTTCTTTGTATATAGCAAAATAATTGGCAAATATCTTATTGAGCAATTTCTTGTGGTAAACACTCTGCTAGTAATTTAGATGAAGTCTCTCTTTTGTTTCCATGGGTTTTGCGAATGAAGCTCTGTATTTGCCCCATATAGATGAGTAAATGAGGTATAGAGGGAAATTTTACAGTGGGTCACAAAGCTGTTAACTGCTGAGACTAGAATTTGAGTTCTGCACTCATGTGCAACATCCAAAGTCTGAACATCTAATCCTGGCCAGCTTTGCATTCCTGCAAACCCTTCCTAGGACTTCTGTCTACCAAATCCCTGTTCTTATGTTCTTATGTTTTGTTTTTAACAGAAGCAGAGCATGAGAATTCAAAGCTGCCTCAGCAGCCCTCTGAAACCATGCAGAAGTGTATCTCTCCACCTGTCAATCTTGCAGGAGATGGGCTGGAGCAAGCCTGTACATATTAGATTTTGAGAACAGATGAAGGGTGATATAGCCCATCCTGGATCTCATCAGTGCACCTCAGTTTGTACTGGAGAGAAACCATACCAACCAATCCCATTTAGTTGCATATAATTATGAAGGAAAGGTATGCATGGCATTTGATACATTGTGTTAATTTGCGCAGCTTGGCTGGATTGGCTTGTTGATTCCATGCCTGGGGCATGGGGGCCCCACCCTAGCGCTGAACAACTCAACACTAAAAAGATATATAAAGGGGTTGAGGCTTCTGCAAGTCACTTTTCCTTGGAGAAGTTCCAAGCTTCACAGGGCCCCCCTTCCTCAGAGGAGTTTGATCTTCACAGCCTCCACTTCAGAGGAGCTCTGATCTTTACAGCTACCACCACTTCCTTGGAGGAGCACTGGTCTTTACAATCAGCCTATAAGGATGCGAGAGAGGCTTGATAGACAGCACAGCTGCTGCTTCTCCTCTCTCTTCATTGTTTTCTGCTGCTATGAACTGTCATCTGCCTTGGAAGCAGCCAAGTATGGACTGAAACTTCCACTGACTGTGAGGTAAATTAACCTTTCCTTTCTTAACTATAGCTGCCAGTATTTTGTCCCAGCAATGAGTAAAAAGTTTCTGAGGCAATATGGTAGGTCTAGTATCCTTCTCAGAGGTCTCTGGCTGTCAGACGATTGTTGACTTGTTATACAGCAGAGAGGTTGAATTTTTAATCACTTTTAAAAATATATAAGAAATCCTAAGTATAAATAAATCAAAGAGAAAGATGAAAGACAGACAATATGAAATAGAGAGAAAGACCTTTGGCAATGACAAGAGGCCTAAGATGATAGGGGAGTGGAGGGGAAGCAAAAGGGAATGTAAAAATAAGTAAGATGTGTCATGTATGTGTACCTGCTACCTAAAATGAGTATGTATGTGATGTACCACAAACACTTGCTGATAAAAATATCAGGGTACTTTCTATTAGCATTCAGCCTGCATGTTAGTGAATCTCAGCCAAAGGCCAACAAGTAATTATTTTTCTGTTTTGTTTTGAGAATCCTTGCAGGGCCTTAGGTGCTAAGGTTTTTCCAGAGAGTCTTTTAAAACACTGTGACTTTCTTCTTTTAAAGCTTTTACTTGTCTTCTGATTTCAAATAAAATTTCTTGATAGGGCTTACAAACCGTTTGTCTCTCCACCTTTCCTGGAACTTTTCACTTAATGCTATGCAGGACTATGTACAAGTCCCCAGAGTGCGCCCTCCTCTCATCCTCTCCTAGGCTTGCATGCCCCCTACGTAGTCACCTACTTCTTCACCTGTCAATTTCACTGAACCCCACCTAAAGTACCAATTTGTATCTGATCACTTGGGTCACATCTCTGAGCTGTCTCCCTACAACTGCAAGAAAAATATGGGCTAGTGCTATGCTTGTGTCCACAGCCCAGCTGGGAGTCAAGTGCTGAGTTGCTCTGAGATCAAGGGATTGCACACACTTACTAGCTGAGCTTGTTTCAAAGAAGGTATAGTACCGACTTCTGTTTATCCTTGATAAGCTGTGTAAGATGGGATTAAAGTGACATCATGCCCACAGATCAAATAACAATGTTAAGTATAATAACAAAACAATATTAAGTTAGCATCGCATTTAAGTCATTGTAAGGTCTCCATAAATGTCATATGTTTCATTAAAATGATCAATTTGAGCTCATACACTGATCTTTTGTCTTTATTCTCCCTTGTGCTTGTTAAGTAGTAAGTGCTCCATAGTACTAGTTAAATGGATACAAATTAAAGGTTATGGAGATGATATATGAATGAATAAGATGCTCACACAGAACTATGGCATAGCAGTTGAAGTTTTTTAATTGTTATGTTAGAAACAACAAGGGTTAGGGCTGGGAATTTGGCTCAGCAGTAGAATGCTTGCCTAGTGAGCTGGAAGCACTGGGTTCGGTCCTCAGCACCAAAGGAAGAGAAAAACCTCCTGAAACAGCAAGGGTTTATAGTTCTCTGAAGAAGTGCTTAAAGTGAAACTCTACTGCTCAAAGTACAGGCAAACTCCTTCATATGGAATGTTAGCAGTGATTGCTTTATTCACTTATCACATAAACTGGTCTGACAGGGAAGCACAGGAAGTCTCAAGAGTGGACCATCCAGATTGAAAGAGGTGATTATAAATCTAGTCTTCAGTTATTTCCCTCTTGTCCCTGTTTCATGTGAGACTTTTTCCACCACTGGCCAGTACGTAGCACCCCTGTAAGTTCATCCTCAAACGTGGAAAGAAATTCCATTCTTTATGCACTTACAAAGACTTTAGTGTCCTTGGACTATCCATGACATAAAAATGACCAAGTTTTCATGGGCAGTGTATAGTGGTAGGACTAAGAAGTTCTAATGTACTGGTGTACCTCCTGAAGCCCATGGAGGTCCAGCAACTTTCAGAATTTGCTTCTCTATTGCAGAAGTTAGAAAAATGTCTATTATGTTTCTTAAAGGTTCTTGTAGCTGGTTTGCAAATGTGAGTTCATTTCCATAGTCACTGGTGCTGAATTAAGCTGGAAAGAAATGGAAAGAGAGTAAATAGTCTCATTCACTTTGTGGGTGAGGTTCTTGTAGACACATGGCCTTTCTCTGCTGCATGTGGTGGTCCTGGAGCCTGTTCTGGGGTAGCTAGCATTCTGAGTGCCCAGCACTTGTGGGGAGTAGAGGCTCCTGCTGCCTGGGTGTGCTGTTTCTATAGCATTGTGTCATTACTAGGTAACCCTGTCTGTATCCTATTTCCTTAGTCACACAACAATTTCTCAAGTCCCTACATACTAAAATTGTTCTCTGCTTAAATCACTAAGATAGCTCAGTTAAATTTTCCTTTCCATCCTTCTTTTACAGTTCATTGTTGCTGTGGTGAGTTTTTTCTCCAGCCAACATCATCCCCTTTCTGGTTCTTCTTTCTTTCCCCTCCAATTCTATCTGTTCTGCACTAGAAGCTGATTTAATGGTGTTTCCTTTTCCAAAACAGGAGCCAAGTGTCTAGGGCTCTTGATTCTGAAGTTGCTGCATGAGGTGACACCAAACACTATTTGCATTCAAGACCACAGAGTTATTATATTGGCAAGGGCATCCCTCTTCACAAATGACCTTCAAACACCCTTGATTTTTAGTGGAAATCAAGCCCCTATGAGAAGTCTAAAGTCACTCACTCCAAGGAAAAAAGTTTCCTACTTTTTCCAGCAGGTTGTTTCACCTACTACTAAACCCTCTCAAAAGGGTAGCCCAAGAATATAAATCTGCATAACACTCTTAAAGTTTATCTTCAACAACAAATAGATAATGAGACCCAATACACAAAAGACCATGGAATGAGCACAGGGACAGACCACAAGCGTTCACAGCGTACTTCATGTGCAAACACTAACACAAAGAAGGGCCCTTTTGCCATGCCTTTCTTTTCCCTCCTCTCACCATTTTGTCAAGAGTAAGCTGACTTCTTATGTTAAAATCACATTTCTGAAATACTAACCAGCTATACAACCTGGTCCCAAGCTCTTTGAGAACAACAGCTGCC
>PVKN010040172.1:0-10761 GCA_004027915.1 Capromys pilorides
CAAAATGTTTAAACCATTGAGCCAAGATAAACATTTCCATCTAATTTCCAGTTGTTTCACCTCAAAATTTATTTTCATTTTTTAGGAAAAGAATCAAAACATATTTGAGAAAGTGGAATTAGCGTTCTTGATTTAGCGTCACCAAACAGCCTCATCAATAAAATACCAAGGGAACTCTGGGGGATGACCACATTTAATTTTGTTCCTATAGTGCAACAAAGATAGTGATTGTTCCATTCTTTAAAGAAGAATATATTAACTACTTCTAAATTATAATTAAATTTTACTACTAAATATAGGGATACAATATTCTTTTAAAGATAGAGTGTACTTTGTTTCATCTCTCTGTGGGAAATTCCAGGACAAAATAAAGGTGGTTTCAGGTTCTGTAGCACTGCCTACATTAAAGCAGCACTATAATTGCACTGCAGGTGGTAATCTTCTCAAGGTACCTGCAGAGCACAGATAAAGTGGTTCATTGGCCATCCATTTCCCAGCCAGTTTAGCTTAATCTGCAGGATATGTATATTGCATGTTAATCCAAATCGACCTGAACCCTAGCCATTTGGAGAAAGCACACCTGAAGCTACTATTCAGAATATGTTTTGTAAAGCAAAATGATCTAATCGTTATCTTTGAGTGTTTTGAACCTGTCAGGAAACCCACATCATCACTCTAAAGTGTTTACCCAGAATTTTCACCCCTCTGATATTTCCAAGATGTTCAAAGTGTCTCACATTGGCAAAATATGTAAATTTTTAATATACATAATTGTTGCAAGCAGACAGATCAAATTATGTGGAAAATTATAAAGTATAAGACATTATATCTTTCCATAAAGAGCTAATAGTGCCAAAAGTAAAAGTATAGCTTGCCCACTCCTACGGAAACATTTTAGATGTGTATCTTAAACTTTACATACATTTTAAGATATTATGACATTACACCAAAGAGGTTTGTTCATTTGCTCTATTGATTATACATCACAAATAATGTATTGACAAGTAGTTTGTGACTTAGAAGACAAATGTCTATCCCCAAACTAGTAAATATGATGCCAACTGCAATTCATTAAATCAGTGTTAACTCTACGGCACTTATGTTAATAGACTGAGGTCTGCCTCATATAGTTAATTACCTCTGAGCATGCAGGTAAAGTGTAAAACTATCATCCAGTATGATTACATTTATATTACTTTAATTAAATCACTTATTTGCTCCCCTTTTGTCTGGTTTTTGCTCCAGTTTTTTATTCACAGTAATGTTCAAGCACTGAGCTACATCCCAGCTTTAAAACTAAATTTCTTGAATCAAATGGAATATTAAAATAAATAAGTGAATATTAAGTTAAATATATTATATGCTGAAAAAACTAAATAAAATAAGACTTTAAAGTAAATAACATAATTGTCAATATCATATAATATTTTGTGGATTAATAGATAAAAATAAATAGATTAGATAAGCAAGTACCATATTTCTTATGTCATCTTTAAAAATTATATTTTGAAATACATTTATTTCTGTTACTTAAGCTTCAGAAAATCTGTAACTTTCACCAACAGATACCACTGATATTTTGTTGCAAAGATTAGCAATAACCATTTCCTATTTGAGTCAAATAAAAGAGAAAAAAAGTGCATTAATAGTTAAAAATACAACTACTATTAAAAGTTCATGGAGTGAATGGAAGATGTCAAACTGATAACAATCCAAAGGAAACATCCTCCCAAATTTTTATTTGCCCTGAGATAATAATTCTATTACACCAGCCTTGTCTGTCTTCGTTTTTTTTTTTTTTTTTAATTTTATTTATTTATTTATTTATTTGTTTGCTTGTTGTGTTTGTTTGTTTCTTTATTTATTTATTTTGTGGCTGGCTCAGCCTGCCCTGGTGGTGGCGCTGGCGCAGCATGTGGTGCCTGCAGTTGCCTGAGCCTTCCTACGCAGGCACTTTAGACCACTGAACCATCTCGCCTGCCCCTGTCTTCGTTTTTTTAACTTATGCATTTGTGTATTTGGTACAGGGTCTCACTATACAGCTTGGACTCGTAGTGATCCTCCTGTTTTCAGCCTCCCACTGCTGGGATTATAGGCATGAGTCATCACACTCAGTCTCAGTGGCCTGCTCATGCACCCAGGTGTCAAGCTGGTGAGGCATGTCATGACTGGGATCGAACCCCAGTCTTTGCACTTGCCTAAGCAGGCACTTAGTCCTCTGAGATGTCTCACTAGCCCTGCAAAGTTGTCTGTTTTAAGGCTTATTTTCTTGGTTGTTGTAAACCTTTACACAGAATACTTATAAAAAAAAAATACGTACAGGGCTTGAACTAAGTTCTCTGCTTTTTTGTTTCTTTTTTATTGTTATGGCTGTACTGGGGATTCAATCAATAACTTTCACTGTGAAGTACAAACTCAGTTCATTAAATTGATATATTTATTAATTTTTAAATTTTGAGACAAGGCTTCACTCTGTTGTCTCTTCTGTGCTTGAGCTCCTGTTGTCCCCGCCTCAGCCTGCCAGGTTTCTGGGGCTGTGGACTTGCACCAGCGTGCTCAGCTTACTCTCTGCTCTCAATTTCAAGTCCAAAATGAAACTGAAAGCAAGTCACTGTTACTTTATACAACAATCAGTTTTTAAAAGATGACTGATCTATAATTCATCTAAATATTTCCTGTAAAACAAAATGAAATATGACTTCTTAGTTCATTTGAATTTAATTCTGCAACTAGAAAAAAGCAAAAATTAGTTTAGAATAATTCCAAAAACATGATGGCACACACAAAATAACAAGGCGCATGCTCTGGTATGTCATTTTTATTTCCATGATTTTGAGTAATATAAGGAGAATGTCTATAGAGTAGTCATAATTTTTCACTTACATTATTTTCAGTATTATTTGTGATTTGTACAAAAAATGTAGAAATTTTAAGCATTGTTTAGGATACTTGGAAGACAGTCTCTCCATGGAAAGTCTCTGAATAAAAAATAAATGTTTGTAGTTTATGATACTAGACACAAATTGGACACAAATAGACACAAACTGATAAAATATTTATTCTTATTGATTTTTTTTCAGGGAAAAGTGTAGTCCTACAATAAAGGGTATAAATATTGAAGAACACTAATCATGATGATTGAACCATTATTTTCTATTATGTCTCACAATTTCTACAATCCAAAGCAATTTTTTCCTATTTCCTTGAAGTGAATAAAAAATGTTGATGAGCATAATGCAAGTTAATTAGGAAAATGTTACGAAATGTGGTCCACGTTTAAATTAAATTTATCACAGCAAAAGACAGTCCCCACTGATGCCCCTTGAAGTACTCCTCTTCACTCTGCACACGTTTCTCCCATCCTTCCTGCCACTCTGTGAAGCAGTTCTGCAAATCCTCCTTCGCCAGTGCGTCTGGCTGGGCCGTTACGGCTTCCTTGATGTCCTCAATGGATTCAAAATGTTGCCCTTTCAGGGCCATTTGGGAATTAGTCAGAAGCTGCACGGTGCCAGGTCTGGTGAATAAGAGGGGTGAGACCGCGCTGTAGTATTTTCATCGGATAGCAGCTGCTGCACCAGGAGCGAGGTGTGGTAGGGAGCGCTGCCAAGGCGGAGGACGAAGCCCTTTGCCCGCTTCTCGGGCCGTTTGATGCACACATCGTTGATTAAACGCTCTGACGGGCCCGTGTGATACTCAGAGTTCACTGTCGTGTTCCTGGGAACAACCTCAGCTAGGACAACGCCATCTAGATAAAAAACCACAGTCAGCATCACCTTCACGTTTGTCCCCTTTTTGGCAGGAGGAGCGCTGGGTGATCTCCGCTGAGAATTCTGAAGCTTGGCCTCTGGGTCGTAACCACAGACCCAAGTGTCACCTCCTGTGATGATGTGTCTTAAAAAGCAGAATCTGCAGCAGACAGAGCGCTCGAGCAACTCCAGCGAAATGGATAAGTGTTGCTGCTTCGTCTCCTCAGTCAGAATGGGGGGAACAAACTTCACAGACCCTTGCCTCGTGTTCAAAGCTGTTGTTAGGATGCTTTGAACAGAACCGTAAGAGGTGTTCAAATCCTCAGAAATCTCCCAAATAGTCAACTGCCTGTTTGATCGGATAATTTCGCTTATTCTTTCCACATTCTCTTTGATGTTGAGGGATGCCCGGATCACTCATCTTCAACCGACTCACAGACACCAGAAACCTCTCAAATCACTTGTAAACAGTCTTCCTGGTTACTGCAGCATCGCCATAAACTAATTTTAACATTTTGTGGGTTAATTTAGCACTTGTGGGGTTTTTTTTGCAGTTTGAAACAAAGTTTCATGTTAATGTGTTGTTTGTAATCCTTGATTTACAGCACACTTAGAGAGACCTGTCCGCTGTCGCTCACAGTCCCGACTGCACCTAACAAACTGGAACTTGTCACTCGCTGTTAGGAAGGTCAAGGTAGCGCTTTTCATATTGAAGATCCGTCTTTCTGTGGGCTGGCTCTCGGCAGTGACATTCACTGCAGGCTTTGTTTTCATCAAACAGATGCAGAACAAGAGCCAGGTGCTCTTGATCAGAAACTAGACAGCCTCTCCCATTGACACCACGGGACCGGGGACGGGACCAGAGCTGAGCACAAGTGTTACAAGATGAGATTCTCAGCGCGCACACGGTCACCGTCTCTCTGTAAAGCAGACGACAAGGGAGTCCACACGGAAGGGGACAGTGGGTGAGCCAGGCCCTGTGGTCCAAGGCTCCCCAGGCCTGGAGCCGCAGGCCTGGGTCCGTGTTCCCAGGGAGGTTGCGACAATCACCAGCCCACGAGCCACGGCTGCTGGCCCCAGGAGTCCCAAAGGCCAGGCCTTGCCAGGCGTCCTGTAGGCCCCGTGCCTGCCGGCTGGCCTTGGGCCCCAGCAAGCTGACCCTCCTTACCCACCTGCACATGGCACCAAGGTGACAGACACATAGCACCACCGCAGACCTATTTTCTGTATTTGGTTGCATGATTTCTCTAGTTTTACTTGACTATCATTTGGAAGTTATGAAAGAAGCTTTTGAAACAAGACATAATATCTCCCTCTGCCTCAGTCACACACCTGTTAAGGTATACGTATTCGTTTTGCTATTATTTTCAGTCTCCTCCCTCGATTTTGTTTGAATTAAGTAGAAATATTATATCAAATCCAAAATAAGTGATCCCCAAATGTCAACTCTTTCTCACTTCTTACAAAAGGGTGTTTTGGAGAGGCTTAGAAATATAATTCAGATGAAAGTTGTCCTCACAGTGTAATTATTAGTTCCAAAAGTAACACTGGGATAATTTTGTTTTTCTTAGGCTTACAGTCAGAACAGTCAAAGTGGCAGATATGCACATTTTATTCGCATCTTCATTTGCAAAGAAAGTATCATTATTGTGAGAAAGGTGAAAGATTATGTGGACACATAAAATTGATCCCTTTCATGCAAAGAGTGTCAATAAAAAAATAATATCGTCCTTGGTGGAACAGGAGATGTTTGTATCAATGCCAAATGACTCAAGGATAGTGACATATCACTCTACTCCCTCTTCAGCTGACCAGTGTTACCTCTCAAGAAAAGCAAGACACAAAAATGGATTGCAGTGATCTAATGCCAACTCAGTCAAATAGTTCTCACCATAGTTACTATCTCAAATGTGGTATCGTATTAGTACAGCTGTGTGCAGCCTCTACTACCTGCCATGGTATTACCTATTAACCAAGAAAACATGTGTATTTTTCTCGTATCTGTTAAGGAGTACCAGGAACAATTTGCATTTTGCTGGACAGACACATGTATATCCATTCATAATCTTGCTGTAGAGCTGGGATAAATTTCCTAGTATCAGCAGCATTGTACTATGAAGAGATCTCTGCCTTTTATTAATTTCGTAAGATATCACAACCTTCTCTAAGGATAAAAATACGGTTATTTGAACTGAAAATGGTATATATCTTTAATATCCTAGTAGGATCAAACTCCTCTATTTAGTAAAAGATAAGGATTTACAAAGTTTCAGGAACATGCTAGCTGAGATAATATATTAGGTTTTTCATTTCTTGAAAAATGACTAGTCATACTCTCAGAGCTAAGAGATCAAATTCCAAAGTTCCCATAGACGGTGGTTCAGTGCATGGTAATGTTCACAGAGTTGCCAGAGACTTATAAAGAATATGGAAACAGTTAACTAAGCTATTCACTGGGTGGTCAAGGCCTCACAGCCTGGCAGAATTCAAAGAGGAATCTCGACTGTAGTTCCTGACAAACTATTTAACATTCAGACTAACTGATCTTGTTGATTTCAGTATGCAAAAGGAAACTATGGTAAATAAAGATTTAATACTGGGCCAGGGTGATAACTCAGAGGCACACGTGCCTGCCTGGCAAGTGCAAGGTCCTGAGTTTGATCCCTGGTTCTCCAAAAACAAACAACAAAAAAAGATTTAAACGGACTCATAGAGTGCTTCAAAACGATACCTCTAATCAGTACCTCTTTTATGATGTAAGGTAGAATTAACAGCAAATTATCCATAAAGGAAGCAATAAATATATGTTTGACATAAAAAATAGAGACATACTATTAACCTGTGGCTCACACTCTAATGTTCTCTAATTCTGTAGTTTCTCAATTCACATTACCAGTACTATTTGAAAAAAGGGTATTTCCTCTGGCTAGGTGATGGAAGAGAAAAAATTTGGAAAGATTAGTTCAAAAATTCTGGCTAAGTGTTTGCAAATAAAAACAGCTGTGCCCCTTAATGTATCATCCTTTCAATAAAAGGATGTTTCAAAAGAAACTGGATCTAGCTCTTTCTCTTAAGTGAAGTGGCTAGACAACAAATAGAAAGTATTAGATTTCTGTAAAAAAAAAAACAAAAAAAACGTAGCGACAAGGCCATCAACATCAAATTTGAACCTGATTACACCACTGAAAATATCAACTCAAAATCCAAAAGTAGGGGCCAGGAAAATAACTCAGCTGATTAAAGTGCCTGCTCAGGCAGATATAGTAGTGGCTAAGGTTCAGTCCCCCACATGCCATGACAGCCCCGCCCCCGGGGCATGCTGAGATGGCCATTGAGACTAGGTGTGCTGGGGTGTGCTATAATCCCAACTCTTCAGACGCTGAACACAGACGGATCATTTCGAGTCTGATCTATGTAGTAAGACCCTGTATACCCTGTACTAAAATACATTTAAAAAATTGAAGGTAAGGAGAACATTCCACGGATCAAGCAGCATGGGATTGGCAGGCCGTGGTAACTAAGACTACCACATAAAAAAGATTTGGCTATTTGTCTGCTTTCCCTTGCTTCAGCTGCAGGACAGCATCAGTGTCCTTGAAAATTCATCTTTACCTGCTCCCCCAACCTTACAGGGGTCAGATGACATTTGCCAAATGCCCAGTGTGCCAGCAGTGCAGCTATAGCGATGCTCTCCACATGAAGGCCAAATACAGCTATCTAACTCCTCCCTACCCTGTACCCTGCTTCCTCTGAAGAACATCCACAAAGCTTTCTTTCCAGTACATGGAGCAGTGAGAGGAAAAGAAGGAAATATTGACTATGGCTTTTGACAGAGTACGGGAACAACTGGAAGTTACAATGTGTGTCTGAGCAAAGAGCTACTCATGTAGAGAAAGTGCTCCCCTAAGTCCTGTGCCCTGACATCTTACCTGTATGAAGGAGGTTGAGGATACTGTCCTCACCATGGGTGCAAGTTTTAATATATTTTTCAGAGTAACATAATAGGAAAGAAAGATTTTTTTTTCCATAGTGTGAAGCTACAAGCCTTGTAAAGCATTAGACTTGGGAAAGAGTCTCAAGAATTAGAACTGAAATTCTAATTAAGTGATACTCACTCCTGAAGCAAGTCGGTGCAGCAACTTTTGCCCGGTATTATTTTGGAATTGACATAGAGTAGTGACTACAATGCTTCTCTGGCTCTTTCTTTTGCTGATGAGAAAATGTACTGTGTATGCATTCTTTTCCTTCATAGCTATTTTGTAGCTATACTACAGTTTCTTTTCAGTATATTGATCTTAAGACTAATATAAGTTTCTTTGAAAATGCAATGATAATATTCATCCCAGTACCTTAGAACTTAAATCAAATCCATGATTTCTATGAGCTATATGGTGGTCATGGATGGGAGGTGTTGAATTTTTCTTATGAAAAGTAAAAAAAAAAATTAACTGAAGCCAGGAGATCTGACTGTTACATGGAATGATTGAATCAAGTATTTAATAATTACTATCATGAGGGCCTCAGCTTCAGCATTAAAGTATTTCCATAACCATGTGATTTTATCACAGTTTATTATTTTACCTAACATCATTTATGGAAATGACAATGAGCTAGCTGCAAGTATAAAAGGTAAGTTATTTTAGATGCTTATTCTCTTAGTTAACTTTTGAGTCACTGAGACAATACCCAGTACTCATAGCTTAAAGAGGAAAGCTCTTTTTTTGTTCCATGGTTTGTAAGGACTTCAGTCCAGTGTGAAGGCTATTCATGGCTCTGGGCGGGACTGCATGGCTGCGCATGGCAGAGGAGAATAGTTTATGTCAAGGGAGACATTGTGAAGCACAGAACAACCCGGGAGAAGGAAGGGAGACACTCCCTACCACCCCACGCCCCCAGGTACCACCTTTCCAGCTCAAGTTGATGAGTATCATGTGTTCATGACCCCATCACCCCCAGAGGCCCCAGGATGAGTGCTTCGGATACGGGGAGGACATCCAAATATAAGCCATATGTGTTCCACTTGCTTTAGTGTAATGCATGCCACAGTCCGTGAGGGGAGCACGGTATGGCTAACATTGCCATCTAAGGGGGAGACACCTGTAGTACTGATTTACACCAAACAACTCAGGGGTACAATTTAAAAAGTAGCCAGGTAGATAGCCCAGTGGCATAAGCACCTGTCTGGCAAACACGATCCTGAATTCAAACCCTACTACCAATAAATAAATAATAAGAAATAAAAGCTACTAGAACTACACCAGACAGATGCATGATGCATGTGGAATCAAAGAACATGAAACTTATAAATTCTAAAGATTAGATTATTATTTTGAAGCTACTGAGAATTACCATAAAATAATTTACATCATATCCTGTTTCAGACCAAAAAAAAAGAATTTCATAATTACTCAAAGCTTTCTTACTAGTTTTCCAAAATAAATGTGATTCTGAAAAACTGACAAAAAATAAAAATTAGGTGCTTACTCCACTGGGCTATCTCCCTGGCTACTTTCTAAAAAATAAAATTAGATAAACACAAGTAATGGCCAAATAAACAATTTTGTGAGATTCTCAGAAGAAGAAAACATGCAGACTAGCCTGTAACACTGTTATGCTTTGTGTCTAGTTGTGCTCCGAAGCCTCATGTAGTCATGGGGCTGCTTCTGGAGTTTGTCATTGATTATTGTGGGTGTGGGTGCTGTACCAGTCTCTGGGCAGGTAATTTGCATTACAATGCAAGGAGGGGAGAGAGGCCAGCTAGCTGCCTGAGCTGCTGCCACTCCCCTTGGCTCTGCTCTTTGCCACTTCCATGTACTGCTGCTCTGTGCCATGTACCACTCTGCCTTGGAGCCAGCTGAGTATGAACTGAAACCTCCACTGATTTGGAGTTAAATAATCCTTTCCTTCCTTTGTTTTGGGTGTTGGGTGTTTGTCCAAGCAATGCAAAAAGAGTAACTGACAAATACATAAAATTATAATTAAACCGATGATTAAAAGTTTGAATTTGCCATATAAATAGGAAGACAATTCTATGAAGCAAAATAAAAATATGTAAACTGATGAAAATACAAACACCAATTTATGATATAATAAAGATATGCCAAATTAGTAGGGTAATTAGATTTTTTTTTATAAAAAGAGAACAAATGGACCACAACACTCAAATGACCCTTCAGGAAATATCAAGCAAGGCCTATATGATCAATTTGTGAATGAGCTGTATTTTAACACTGTGCCTATTTGTACATTCTCCCCATACTTCTCTGTCCTGCTCTACTTTATCCTTCCTTAAGGAAACCCATTTCCTTTAAAACACTGGATGCTTTTATATTCTTTCAGAAAAACTTGGTTAAGAATAAGAAAGTTTAGGGCTGGTCACACAGCTCAGCAGACTATAGCGCCTGCTTAGGGAGAATGGCTAGGGATTGATTCCCTGTGTGCCTTGCTGGCCCTGCTGAGAAGGCAACTGAGACTGGATGTGGTGGCATGTGCCTGTAATGCCAGTGTTGGAAAGGCCTAAAACAGGAGAATCACTATGAGTCCAATCTACGTAGTATCCTGTAGACCCTGTACTAAATACAAAAACAGAATAAGAAAACTTGGCTTTTACCACTACACATGGAAAATATTTTGTCCTGCCTATAATGATTTTATAATGCATACTCTATTTTTATTCAATAAAATTCCTGTTTTTTAAACAATATTTCAAATGAAAGTTTAGTTTTATCAATTATCAGTTTGACAATTATGAAATCAAATTTCTTTTCTTCTTTGACATTCCAAAGAGAATTCAATTTCCAGACTAAAGGAAATTTCCTAATACTAAAACATGTGTGCAGTCATTTAATGAAATCATCTTAGCTGTGACAAGTATTTCAGTTAATATAGAGATGGACTGAATTGCTAATATTTTATCTGAGAACATTGGTATAGTATTTATAATAGAAAGTTTTAGTTTATTTCCAGTGAAGTTGTCACTGTTTATTGCTTTTATATTGGGTTTACATTTAAAAAA
>PVKN010040173.1:0-10776 GCA_004027915.1 Capromys pilorides
TGAAAACAACAGGGTGAGAGATTAGAGAGGAGAACTTTGCAGCCAAAGCAACTTCTCAGGACGTTCTGACAAGCTTTTGCAACACTGCAGCTATTATTTTCCCACTAAGAACTCAAATCTTTTTTACAAAATTAAAAAGGCATGAAAAACACTGTTTACAGTGTTTTACACAATATACAATTAAATGCCCAACCCAAACCAAAGTAAGCCCCAGGATGATGCCTGGAAGTCAAGATAATTAAGATAAGCTGGTAATTCAAGTGGGCAGCACTGGGGCTGCGCTGCTGGGGCTCCGGTGTTGTCTGAAGACATCCCAAGCCAAATGGGCAGTCAAAGATCACATCCTTGGGAACTAGCCTTATAACCAAATATTTCCAGAGATTTTTCTCTTTTAATGGGGTTAAATTTTAAGTTGATTTATTCTAAACTTCTTGGCTTTCCCTTTTTTTTTTTTGAGACAGGGTCTTGCTATGCAGCTTAGGCTGGCCTTGAGGTCACTTCTATAGCCTAGGCTGGTCTCGAACTCACACTGATCCTCCTTCCTCAGCCTCCCAAATGCTGGGATTACAGGGGCTTTCCCTTTCTGACCCCACTATAATTTATGAGTTTCTCCCAGGAACAGCTCCCCCAGGTGGTGAGATGCCACAGCCCTGGCAGACCCACCAGCTCTGAGGTGGACACAGCAAGGAGGAGCAGCCTCCTGCTTCAGGAGAGGCACTGACTTCTGTGGGACGCTGCTTCCCTTTGTCCCATTCTTACAAGCACAGCAATACCTGACCTTGCCAACGGATCTTACTGCCTTTCTTCCCACGCTCAGGGCCAGGCTGTGGATGATACATTACATAAAGCTTTTCTCTTTATATGACTTTTTCCTCAAGATATCTTTCCAAGCCGTTCTCCCTAAGCCCCCTAGGCACCGGTACATTCATGCTCTCCAGGTTGGGAATTACCACTTCAGCTACATTTCTGGCTCTTCCATCCTCCTTAGGAAGCAATGGCATGGACTGGGTAGGAGTATAAATAAGAGTGCAGAACAGAATGTTATTAAGTTCAAGTTCAGTAAGGCAACTTAGTGACATAAGACCCTCTCTAAAAGGGGGAAGATAATCTAGGCATGTTAGTGCATACCTGTAATCCTAGCATCCTGGGAAACTAAGGCAGGGAATCACAATATGGAGGCCAGAACTGGCTGCTTAGCTAGTTAGAGATATTCCATCTCAAAACAAAAAGGTCTGGAGATAGAGCTCAGTACAAAGTCCCTGAATTCAAATCTCAGTGACACAAAAATCAGTGAATGAATGAATGAATGAATGAATGAATGAATGAATGAATGAAAACTATGGTTACCACTCAGTTGGGAGTCACTGGGTTCAATTCCAGGACAACAAATACAAACACAGGCACACACACACACACACACACACACACACACAGTGCATATGAAAGAAAGTGGTACAGTATTGAGAACATGCTCCTCATTTTCTCACACTGATTTTAACATATACCCTTATTTAATTAGCTTGTGCAAAAGAAAGGAAGACACACAACCTGGGTTAGTAAAGTTATCTTAAAGCAGGGTGACAGAAAGGACGTTGTTACCAACGCATGGGCATTTAGGAGAAATGCAGTGCTCATCACACTACCATAGCAGAATGAACTTCAGGGCAGACACAGCCTCCAACCCGAGTGTCCAGAGAGAGCCGCACCATGGTCACAGCCACCATGTTCTAAAACATAACGGCCACGTAGTGGTTGTTACAAGACAGATCATCTTCACAGAGCAGGGGAGTCGGTCTGCTCCCACCACACGGAACATTCTGGCCACACTAAAGCAGTCACAACTTTTATTTTTATTTCCTCTGAGTAGCAAACACGATGAAGGTAACTTGACCATTCTTCAAATTTGACTTCAGTTTCCATAGTAAAATACCTGCACAAAACCTGACGATGTGTTTTATTTTGTTACAAAACAAGCAATCCTCATCGCCTATTCCAATGATGATGATCCTGTTTTAGTTACGCACAACAGGCACCTTTGTTCATCTGACAACATCGTTGGGAAAAACCCTTTCCAAAAAAATTATAAAGCAAAACCTACCTAAATCCAGGTCACACAAACATGGTAAACATGATCAACAGGACACACCTACATCATGAAAGCACCATTGTGAATCTGAAGAATGCTCCAGGGCAAAAAGGAAAACCTAGTTATGAAACCCAATCATACACCTGGCAACAACAGAAGCTACTGTGAGGGCGTAACCGGGACCATGCTGACAGGAATCTGACGGCGGCAGGCTTTTCACTGTGTACAATGGGAAATTAAAAAAAACCACACGGACACACACACAAAAAAATACTTGACTTTTTTATATGCGAAACAATTTTTTTAAGTTTACAATTCAAGAAAGAATATTTCCTTCGAAACCTTACATCAAATAAGTAATATCCTGTTTTCTACTGAGAAATTAGTAAATCTTTTCATCTGAGCTTTGTATAATGTGAGAACCGTGGAACACCCAAGACATAACAATTCTGCCCAAACCACTGCATTCAAGAGAAAACCAAATCCAGCATGACTGAGCAGTAGAGGGCCATGTCCCTAGGACGACACCAGTCCTCCTTAAAATGCTGCCTGGGAAAGCTCGAAGCTGCCAGGACAATTTGCTATTTGTTCTAGCCAACACCCATTGATAATCTCCTGACCCCCTTCTTAGAGCTTTCACTAAAGAGAACACACAATGGTAAATACTTTCTCTGTCCCTTCGAGATGTGCATGTGGCACTCTGGCTCTCCAAGATCTTTCTCAAAGATCTGAAAATCATTCCTATGAAATGCCATCATCACAAGGGACAGGGCCTCACTCCCCAGCCTCCAGGGGAAACCAGAACCCTAATCTCTTTAGGCAGCTCCCAGCTGCCATACAGAACTGGCCTAACCATATTTACACTAGCCAACCACTTATAATTTTCCAGTTGAGGGCTTCCGTCTCTCCATCTGTACTCTATCCTTCCTATAAAATGTCCAGTCACTTCTCTGCAAAAAGAAATGGATATTGGCTCTTTCACCTATTGCCAGACAGTAAATGAATATAATCTGTTCTTACTGCTTTAACTCATGTCTGGGTTTTGACAATAGTTACTGTGTCTCTCATTTGTATCAAACTGTCCAATGGTTAATTTTTAAAAGCAAGATTAGCACTAAAACATAAAATTTTCCTAATAAAAGCATTAGAATAAAAGAAATATTTAATGCGCTCATTTTTTAAAAATAATTCTATAAACACACAAACATGCATGTCTATTTAGTATGATTTCAACTTTTAATTCTGTAGTATGTTTCCCATCAAAAAAGAAAACATCAATTCTATGAAAGAAACAACAATCGAAATTGTTACACTTCCAGTAAAACTCTCGTACATTTCCATGTAGAGGGCGTATGTCTTCTAGATGCCCTCAAGCTGCAAATTAACTTTTTAAAACATGGCAGTAAGTATTTTTTCACTCCTTTGTGGAAATACTGTCTCACTGACTAGAGTTCCAGATTTTGTGCTTTTCATGGAGTTAGACATTCCACTCTAATATGTTCTAGAGCCATTACTTTGAAATGCATAAACTCTGAGGAGTGCCTTTCTTGCTACAGATATTATTGTTTTTCTACAAATAAATAAATTTGTAGCTCCTCACATGAGCTCTTGGGCAAGCTGCAAGCTGGTTAAAGTTGCACTCTCACTAAGTGCCTGGCTTATCATCATTTTAGGGATCCACATTCATGCTATAGCACAACTGGAAACTGTTACAATATTAAGGGTCTTAGAAAAATATTCTCTTACAATAGTAAGTAGGATGTGAATCTGCCCAACTCAGTGCTACACAGAATTTCAAAGAATCATTCTTGTGGGCTGGGAGCTCGGAGGTAGAGCTCTTGCCTAACATGTGCAAGGCTCGGGGCTTAAGCCTCAGCACTAAAAATGAACAAACAAATAAAGCTTCTTCTAAATTAAGAGCAAGGAATAAAGTAATAAAATATTATTATTGTATAATCACAATAATAACTATATTTGTAATGAGCATGTAGGAATATTTTATTACGATTTAAACTAAATACTTTCTTTATGGTATCCATCTTTCTACAAATTCAAATCACTAACGGTGAGCTAAATAGCTCAGCAGACTAAAGCACCTACTTAGGCAGAACACAGGGGGTCAATCCCCAGCCTGCTGTGCCTGCCCCACCCTGGGGCACACCGAGACAGGGATTAAAATGGTGTGTTGGTATGCACCTGTAATCCCAGCTCTTGGAAGACTGAAAACAGGAAGATCACTACAAGTACAATCTACAAAGTGAGACCCTGTAGACCCTGTAGACCCTGTCCTAAATACATTTAAAAAAAAAAATCACTTAAGGATACACAGAAACCCAAAGGAAAGTATAAATCACCTCCTAATTTGATTTCTAAGCAGCAGTATTAAACTTCAGCAACCATCCATCTGAAGATTTCTTAAAAAGTTAATTAGAATTTACTTGCAAAACAGACAAATATAAAATCACAAAGCTTTTTACAAAATGTAAGTATATATTTAAATGACTTGTATTGTGAAAGATTAATAAATTGGCGTGTCATCAATTCCCTTAAGCAACAATGCAGAGCTACCAGACAATGCAAGTTCACACGGTATGCAGTGACAGAGCATGCAGAGACCTGAACCAGAAACATCCTGCACGCAGGTATCAAACCCTGTGATTGCTTCACAGTTCGCCACAAGAAAAGGGTAATGCTGCACTCTTTTAATACAAAGGCCTTGTATTTTTCTTCACAAGCTTGTATGAGCTTTTTTAATTCCAAGCATTTTCTCACTATTTTTGAACTGTCTGGAAATACACATGAGTAATTACAAGACACACTTGGATAAGTTAAGAAATCAAGTTCATCACAAAGTAAATAATATAATAATCACCATGTAAGCACAAAGGAGAGATGAAAGAAATATACTCCACGATCTGACAGTACATTTTAATAAAATATAGCATTGGAAGTTTCTAACAATTTGTTAACTTACACTGAAATAAAAGTTGCAGTACTTTGATTCTGTATGTATCACTTTTGAGTTCCTACAATCTTTTTTTTTCAGTCCTGGCGATCGAACTTGGTACCTTGCGCTTGTCAGGCAGGTGCTTATGCCGGAGCTCCTACAGATTTTGCCTGTGCCTGCTCAAGGGTCCTATGCAGAGAACACTATCAGCAGATAGTGACAGATTTCTTACATTCTAACCCCTTTATCTTCTGTTTTTCTTTTAGCTTACTGAGCTAGTTAAAGCATCCAATACAAGGCTGACCAGAACTGGCAACTGTGGACAAATCTACATTCAGTTTGCTTTAAATTTAATCATAATTGGGTGGTAAATTTTATCACACATATTTTTCTCCAAAAACTGTAATATCACTGTTTACCTTCTTTAATTCAAAAATATTGTAAGTTATTATAGTCAAATTCTTAAATGAAAAGGCAGGAAGATCACAAGTTTGAGTATAGTTTGATAACTTAGTGAGACCATCAAAAAAACAGAAAAAAAAATTAAACAGGGCCAGGAACAGAGCTCAGTTAGCTTAATGCCCCGTATTATCAAAAACAAATAAACAAAAACAGAAGCCTTCATCTGAATCTTTCGGACAAGCCGATTTCCACTCATGCTTTTGAATATTTTGTTTCCACAATTTGGACTTCTTTACTGCTGCTTTAATTCAACCCACAACAACATAACAATGGTTTTACCTCCATCCTGTTAACATTTTACACACTCTCAGGAATATGGTAGACTTAGTATGAAGGAACAGAGAAACACAATACTTTAAACAAGAAAAGTGAGAAGACTACTCCTGTCTATGACAGTCATGTAATACTTGCAGGTATTTGTTCACTTATGACCAGCATACATCATTCACTCAATCTGTTGTCACTGAGGGCCTACCACAATCACCTATCTGACATGCTAGAAATCTAACAGCGAATGAGACTAAGGCAAGAACCAACTACCTGCTCACTGTTTAAAATCTAGATGACTTTTAGATTTGTGCTGCAGTAATTTCAGTTACTGCTATACTCTCTCGCAAGTAAATGATTTGTTTTACAAGAAGACAAAAAAGGGTATTAAAGGAGTGTAAGAGACTTAAAAAAAAATCTAGATGAAGGAGAAGCTAACAAGCCTAAATAAGCACTGATTGCCACACTGGGCCAAAATGCCACGGGGAAAGGGTATGCGAGGTAGTGGGGAGGACCCAACAAGGTCAAGCCAAGCCAGTATGCATTCCATGCAAATTGCAGCAGGTCTGAAAACAAACTAATAGTGATTAAAACCAACGAAACAAAGCCAAGCAGGACAGTAAAACACATGAAGCCCATAAATGTTCTAGTTTGGGAAAATGAACCTTATAGCAAGCCTAAGAGGTAAGGTAGAACAGTATCTTTTAGGCTCTTTCCTTCCAGTGCAACAAAACTAACGAATAATACTTACGATGTCATGTAGCCTTTTCTTCCTCATCCAGAAAATACACTGGGATGAAGTCAGACCCAGAGGTACCGCCGGGAGAGTGGCTGCCTACCTGATTAGAGCAAGTCTTCAGCTTTAGACCTACTTTTAGTAACACAATGGTTCCTTGGTGTTTGTACTTAATCTGTTCTAGGATTGTGGAAAAGATGTTACCTTTGTGTGGGAAAGCTGGTCCCAGTGGTGTTTGTCACCTGATGCATTGTGCAAACAAAAACACAATGTTGCCAAGTGCTTCCATTTGCAAACCAAATTGTTTGCCAAAAAGAGCTGGAGTTGTGAACCGAGGTACCACTGTATACAACTTAAGGTTCATTTCACACATGGTTAAAAAATAACTGTAGTTAGCAGTATTTCAAGAATAATCTGGCTATCTACACTTTAAGATCCATGAAAATCTGATCCTCTGCAATTCTGTAACAAATGATTAAACAAGCACCCAAATTTAAGTCAGATGGACACATAGGTTAATTTCATTTACTTATTTAATATGATGGAGAGCTGCCCTAAATAATAAACAGATAACGAAGAATGGCTCCAGTGTGTGCTATCTGTGTCACCCATCATACAGAGAACAGTGTTACAGTTTCTCTCTAAGTGTCCCCCCCCCAGAGCCCCAAGCACTCATGGGGTATTTGGGAGTGACTGCGTCATGGGTAAAGTGACACTGGATCGCAGATGAGTGACTCAGAATTAGTCTACTGGTTGGTTTAGCATAGCTCTTGGTGTGAGTTGTGGATTTAATGAAGGAAGAGACAAGCCGGGTGTGGGTGCCACCAGCCCACAAGCTTGCAGCCTGGATGAAATAAAAGGAAAAAGAAGGCGCATGTCCCTGCTCCACACCACACCATGGACCCCTTCTCCTCTGCCGTGCTGCGATGCCCCCTGCTTTACAGCCAGCTGACTGTAAAGTGAAGCTTCCGTAAAGCGTGAGCTAAAATAAATCTTTCCTTATCCATTTAACCTGCAGGGATCAGATATTTTGTCCCAGCAATGAGAAAACAACTAAGACAAATAGAAACACAATTTTCTTCAAGGAACGCACTCTGTCTTTACTCTCAGCCATGGAGTTGGCTGGCCTCGTTCCAGGTGTGGATAAGTTACCTAGGACTGGTTAAAGGAAGCAACCTCTGCATGGGCCACAGTGATTGAGTCAGAAAATAAAGATATGCTTAATAAACACGTTTATGAAAAGTGAACAAGACTTTTCAATGAAAACATTGGCATGGAGGCTTGGCTTCCAGAACACAGAGTAGGAGCAGCAGATGACTATTTGATGCTATTTAGAGATGTGTGACAGTGAAGAACCACGATATTTGGCCTGAGTAGAGGTGATGAAGAGACAGAGAAAAGAGAGGAAGAAAGGAGATTATACTCTTAATATTTGAGTCCAACACCTACAGCCAAAGTCTGGGAATTCTTTCATTATATTATTAAAACAACTTGCTTCAGTTTCTTACATTTGCAATTAAAAGGTCCTAGCTGAGAAGTTGGTTCATCAATTAATCACTTGGCATAAAAATCCACACTGCTTTGACTTTCCACAAATAAATTGAGCTAGAATTCATAAACATTAGGCCTTTTAAAAAAAGTTTTTGAATGATCACAA
Organism: Capromys pilorides; assembly: GCA_004027915.1. Taxonomy (NCBI): domain Eukaryota; kingdom Metazoa; phylum Chordata; class Mammalia; order Rodentia; family Capromyidae; genus Capromys; species Capromys pilorides. The sequence continues at coordinate 8,156 of PVKN010040173.1, forward strand.
AATTTTATTTAGGAGAGTTTACATGATCATAGAGCTAAATATTTATATTTCTATTCATTGTCCATTACAGAGATGAAAAACATTATGTGCCACGTTCAAATTTTTCAGTTTCAAAATAACTGAATTGAAATTCAGTTACTCCACAGACTGTGGCTGACCTTTACTTCCTGACAGTGGCGCACTTCTCTAATCTCAGCCCTCTGGGTGGTTAGCACAGCATGATTAAAAATTCAAGAGTCACCTGTACAATTTAGAGACTTAAGGAGCCCCATCTCAAAATAAAAATGAATGTGTACTGTGATAGTGTACTGTGGTGTTAGCTTGAACAATAAATGCCTAGCAGGCTGCCTGAGCACAGTTCTGAATGTGTCCAAATGGCTGACTTAACTGAAAGCAGAAGCCCCACCCTAACTGTGACCAGCACCAGCCAATAGGCTTGCAGCCTGGATGGAATAAAGTGGGTGAGGAGGAGGAAGACGCATGCCCGCATCTCTGCAGGAGCTCCGGGCTGCACTGGCACCCTCCAACTTGCTTCTCCAGGCTTCCAGTCCAGACTCTTCAGCCTTCCAGCACAACTAAATTCTTGATGCGGCCTTGCATGGGACAATGCAGTGACTTTCAGGCCTTTGGCTTCTGCCTGGATCCTTTGGCTCTCCAGTCCCTAGACAGCCCTTCTGCATTCCACCTCTGACTCTGCAGATGGCCACTGTAAGCCTATTCTGTAAGTCCTCTAATATATATCTGTTCCTCTAGTGAGCTCTGGGATGCAGCTCAGTGCAGAAACCCTGGGTTCAATCCCCTGTACCAAGCTCAAGTACCACCAAAATAAAGCAGAATAAAAACTATCGATCTGTTTACCTAAGTCATATTTTTTTTAAAATTTGCAAACATTACAGTCTGTATTTTCCTTTATATAAATTTTTAGTGACTTTAGTACTTTGGCCCAATACTTTTTGCATGTATCACTCCTAAACTACAATAGCCATCACAAAAAAAAAAAAAAAAACACATTTGAATCAAGATTAAGGTTATTACTATAACCTTAATTAATATCAATAGCCTTAATTGGTATAATGTCAGCCAAATTAATATCTAAACAGTATAAGTTAATGAAAATTCTGAGAGGGTAAGGAGTTACACATGGTAACTAAATGAAAGCTGAAACTGATGAGGAAATTATAAAATTTTAAAATGTCCATCGTAGTTTTGCAACTAAAGTAAAACTTAAACATCATAAAAATTATTTCTCATATCTTATTAAAATCAAAGCATCCATAACATGAAATTTAATAGTGTACATTTTCCTGAATTTTTTTAATAATTTGGACACCTTCTGAAATTTTACTGAGTCTATTTCTTTACCACTCATTTTAGTGAAGATATTCATAATCCACAGAAGCCTAGAAGAGAAACTGTATTATTTCATCCCAGCACATATCCCAGCTTCCCTCCTGCATCCCCAAAACAGACCACCTGGAAAAAATATGCGACCTCACTGTTGTCAATAAGGTTTTAGAACCTAAGACTTCCCTTCATCGGGCCCCCCTGCCAGACAGATCAGGTGCTGTTTTGCATCACTTGTTTTCATCAATATACTGCAATGGTCGTAGTATCTAAGAAACACTTTCTCATAGAAATAACTGAAGTCTAACAAAACTTACTTGTGAGTGTTAATCATGTTATGTCAACTTGAGTGGATTACTAAAGCCCTTAGATGACCAAAGCAAGGCCTAGCTCTCTGTGCACTAAGGCCTAGCTCTCTGTGCATGACTGGCATGTAGGCCAGCAAACTGAGAGGAAAAGGCTTACCTGGTTATGGGCAGACCAGCAAATGGGCTTGTACCACGGATCAAATGAAACAGAAAGGAAGATCCTTAGGAAATGTCCCCATGCTGAAGAGCTCCAGTCGTCCTGGGTGAGTGACTCCTCCCCTTGCTGCTGTCACCTCTGACCATCGCTGTCAGGGTCCCAGTTGCTTTTCCCTTCCAAAGCAGATGGACACCACCCACCCTGAGCGAGCGTTCTGGCCTTCCACCTTGTGCTGATGCTGCATTCCTAAAGCTCCCAGTCTGCTTTCATCTTACCACATGAGCAGTTTCCAGATTCCCCAGCTCTCCAGCACACAGACGGCCCCTGTGGATGCTCTCAGCTCTCACTACAAAATCTATCACATAAATCTCCTGGCATAATAATGCATATTTTTATTGATTCTATTCTTCTAGATTACCCTAATACAAAATACCCATTGAAATAAGAAAACTCTAACAAAATTACTCAGTTGAACCCCTAAATAACCTGCTATAGCTCCTTCAGTGAAACCCTTTCTGGAGGTCTATGGTCCAGATTAAGCCACATTTTACTTCTGCAAGAAATCTGCAAAGAGCTTTTAGCATGCTTCAAAATATAACCACATAAGGTCTTTTTCACCCCACTAAGGTCTTAGAAAACATACAGAATCTTAGGAAAATATAACACATAAACTTGTGATTTATGTAATGCAATTGTGAAGAAAATCCAAGTCTGACCTTCTCTTAATTTGTCAGGAAAACTGAAACAACTGTTATGGCTTATAGCGGAAAGGTCCTCCCAACGCTCAGATGTTGAACCCCAAAGCAGAGTAT
>PVKN010040174.1:0-10762 GCA_004027915.1 Capromys pilorides
ACATTCTTGCTCTTTTTCTCCCCTTGTGACAAATATCATAAATAGGCCTCTTCTTATCTTACCCTCCCCCCAAATGTTTTGCATTTGAAAACCACAGCTAATTTCAGATAAGTGTCAGAGATAATCTCAAATTTGTGTGCAATACAGGCCCCGAGTTCTAAGAAAAACATGGTATTTCAGGAGGGCCTTGTTGCGGCCCCTCTTCCTCTCCCAGTGGCCTGGTTATCAGGGGCCAGGTGTTATCTGATCCTGCTGGCTCCCTTCTGAAGCAGAAAAGAGATGCTACTTCCTGCTGGAGGGCTCCTCTCCAGCCCAACAGCTTCCCAGCTGTGACTTTAGGCCTTGCAGAGCTCCAGGGGTGGGTCCCCCTGCAGTGTCTCCAGGGTCAACTTGGCAGGGATGGAGTGGCCTCTACCCTCTGTGTCACCAGGCCCCTCCCGGTGATCCTCGTGCAGATAACTGCAGTCGTAAATGTTGTGCAAAGGCGGCTGTGCGGCTTCTAAGTAATTGGCTGTTTTCAGAGTCTGGGCCACATTTGTCCTGGCCTGAGTTAAGAGGTGAAGAACATTCCAATTGTAAGCTTGCATGGAAAAAAGTCTATTTGAAGTTTTTTTCTGCTAACAAGGTATGCAGAGGACTCAAATTCCAGTAAACGAAGCTTCAGGATGGGCTGGTTTGCAGAATACAGTCATACCCCTCCACCCCTTAATTTTTCCATAAAGTGCCATAAAAAGCCACTATACTAACAAACATTTTGGGAAGGGAACAGGCTCCAGGCCAAGAAGCCACAAGCTTAAATGGGGGGAAATCTGAGCCCTAAGGCACGGTTTCCTGAGCAGAGTCATTATTCAAGAAGGAATCAGGCATGAACAGCAGGCCCGAACCAAGTCGCACATCGCCAGCTGCCCTGGGCAACCCGAGACCCCACAGGATGGGAAGAGAGAGTGACCGTCTTCAAAAGAACAGTGCTCACCTGGACTTCTAAAGGGAAACAAGGGCTCCCCACCCCCACCCCCAAAGGGTGACACCTGAGAAATGCCTGGAGAAAAGTGGCATGCATTTATTTATTTTAAATTTATTTATGTGAAATGCAGAGATATTATGTTAAAATAGACACCCAAGAGTAAGGTTTTCCTGGACCATCCATAAGAAAGATAAACACGGGGGCTTACTTTAAAGATACTGAGATTTGACAAAACAATCGTAATAAAATCAGTCTGAGAGGAACTCCAGAACCAAGACCCAAGAATGACACAGGGTCTAGGGAGCAGACACGTCTGTAAACGAGGAGGTAAAACACGAACATGAGTCCCTGGCAGTGCCTCTATTATTTAGTAGATGGCATTGAGACCCTCAGTCCACAAAGTGGGCAGGACCGTCTGCAGTCATGTGTCACACAGAGTGGACTCCTGATGCGTAAGAGATGAACAGTCAGAGGAAATGTGAGGGGTTGAACAGAAACATATTTAAGGGGAATATTTTGATGGCTTCATGGTCAGGAAAAACTTTCTAACAATGGCAAAAATCCAAAGCTATAGGCCCAAAAGAAAACAGGGATTTGATCATATCAAGATTGAGGATACTTTTTCTTAAAGATATCAAAATGACATTAACAAAATAATAAAACATTGGAACACCAGGTGGGCAACCTCTAAAACTCACAGTCAGTCTTGAATAGGTGAGGGGAACCCATATGTTAATAAGGAAAGGATCTTCAGAGCCAACAGAAATGAGAAGCAGGGCTCTTCCAGGTAAGTTCCAAGAATCCAAATGGCTGAGATAGCACAAGGAGGTGTTTAAACTCGTGAGTAGTTACAGAAATGAGGAGCCGTCCGTGAAAAGAACTTTACTCCTACCGAGAGGGCAAAAATGGAAAAAAATCAGATAATGCCAAGGGTTGGCCGCAGGTAGATGGTAGGTATGGGAGCCCATGTGATGTGGCTTTATGGCTTGGATGTCCCCCTGAGACTCATCGTGAAATTCAGTTGCTACTGGAGTGGTATTAAAATCTGTCAGAGCCTTTAAGAGGTGACTAGGTCAGGGGGTTTTTAACCAGCAACATGAGATTAGCAGTGTTATCAAGGGAGCGAGTTCATTATAAAGAGGAGTCTCTCTCTCTCTGTCTGTCTCTGTCTCTGTCTCTGTCTCTGTCTCTCTGTCTCTCTCTCTCTGTCTCTCCTCTCTCCTCTCTCCCATCTCTCACCATGTGACATCTGCTTGTCATCATTTCCTGACACAACAAGAAAACCCTTACCCCTTGATCCCTGGACTTCTCAGTCTCCAGAACCATGAGCCTCGTAACCTTCTCTTGTTTGCAGTATACCTAGTCTGAGACAATCTACTATAGCATCAGAAAATGGGCTAAGACATGATCCATCACATACTGCTCTTCAGATGGAGAGTGGTGAAACCCATTGAAAGAATATGCTTCCTCACCCCATGCCTGGAATATATCGAAAGAATCCTCACTTGGGCCCATAGGAGAAGCTACAAAAGCTCCATGTTACGGAGCTAGAACCTGCCGTGTCTGGGTCAGGGAGGCAGAAGACTAATTTACTGTGGAGCGAAAGAGGAAGTAAAGAAGTGATGCTTGTGATGGACCATGGTGCAGCAGTTAGGAGAAATTTCTGAGCTTCCACTGAGCAGTGGGTGAAGTTCTCAGCTGTGGTGCTGGGCAGTTACATAAGGAAGGAGACCAAATAGGGTTGTTAGGGGGATTCAGCAGCAGTACAACACTCAAGGAGGTATCTGGCCCGAGGAGGATTTCACATTTTGCCATAAAATGGGAGTTCCTTGAAAGGAGTCTGTCTGTCCAGACAGACGTCTCAGATCCCAAGGATCGGTGGAAATGGGAAACATTCAGAATAGAACCTGTGCTGTCTGGCAGTCCATGTTCTCCTCTGTCTCACTTGGTAGCCAAATCTAGACTTTGATGAGGAATACAAGGCCGATCAGGAAGCGCTTCATCCTGGCGAGCCGCCACCGCCTATGCTGATGGCAGTGAGAGTGCTAGCGCTCCCCCACCAGGTGCGGAGTGGGGCCAGTCCGGTTCCTAGCACTGCACGCGTGTGGGTGCAGAGTTCACCACTGCCTTATCTTGACCTCATATGCAACCTGGGTCTCAAGGTCATAGACAGGAGTTCTACAGAGCGCCCTTTCACCAAGACACGTTCTTCCCTCAGCATGTGGAGGAGCCACCTCTGAGGATGAAATGAACTGTTGTCTCTTCTTCTGGCCATACACGTACCTCTAGGGTGCCCGCTGTGCTGGTGTCCACTACTGCACTGGTGGCTACTTGACACCCTGGTCTCTCACAGCCTAAGACACTAGTTTGTCTTATGAGTAGGACCTCTGATGAGTGAGTGTGTGTGTGTGTGTGTGTGTGTGTGTGTGTATGTGTGTGTAGCACTATCTTCATGCAAGGGCAGCGAGGTGTCCCACTGCATTCGGAATCAGGGTTCACAGAGAGGGCTGTGGAGCTCAATTCACCAGAGTGAAAGAGGTTCCAAGTCCCTCTGAAGGAAATCCAGGGTTTGGAAAGCTCCCAAGGAGCAATAATTCAATTGCATTAGCCTGATGAACTGCTTTTACTTGTTTGGAGAAATATAGTCAAACATTGAACAGCTTCCTAGAACTGAAGCAACTGGGCAAAGGTAACCTTTTATTAGACCTCTGCAGTACACCCAGAGAACCAGTCCAAGTGTAGGGCTGGTTCCATCTGGAAGAGGAAGTGGAAGGTTCACTGGAGCAAGGCACTGATTGGCCACTTCCTCATAATGGTTTATTCAAAGCTCCAATATTGGTGAATGAAGTCAGCTTAATGGGCTGCAAATCTACTTCGCACTTGGTGGTCTGCACGGTTTTCTCTCGTTTGTCCCCCAGTTCTCTGAGGAAGAGACTGTCACTGCCAGGTTTTTGGAGGACAGAAAGGATTCTCTGGGAAGCCAAGACCTTTTCAAGTGACACAGCCTTTAAAAAGAATATGGATTCCAATCCAGACAGCAGATTCCTTATCTGGAACTTTCTTCAACCTATACCACCAGGAGCAGACTTAGGCTTTTTATGGGCTGCTGGGCAGGTTAGAAGGGCCCGTATGTCAGGGATGAAGAGGTGAACTGTTCTCTCACACATCGTCAAGTAAAATTGCAGAAGGGAAGCAGTGTGCTAAGATCCACAGCTCTCCCATGCTGGGAACCTTCCTAAGCTTGTCCCCACGGAGGAGGTGGTGTGTGAGCTCCTCTATCCACATGTACAGACGAAGAGAGACTTGTTCAGGAGTTGGGCATGCAAAATGGTAGCAAACACTAACCAGTGTTGCGCAAGAGCCACAGCCCTTTGAGCTGTTTCTATTACTACCTCTTCTTTCAAAGTTTAATGGTTCAGACTCAAGCAACTAGTATCCATGAAGTGGATCCCAAGGACTCTCAAACCAATAGTGTTTGCTTGGAAAAAATAACATTCCTCCAAATTGCTTTCCTAGCCTATGGCACAGTGGGAGAAGGGCCTCTGTGGTGGCCGTGTCACTAGGGGGATGGACCATGGTGGGTGTTTGTTGATCTTGGTGGTGGCAATGATGGCGAAGGTGGCAGGATGGTGCAATGATGGCAAGAATAGTAATGGTGAAGGTGTCGGCAGCAGCGGAGTGCACAGTGGTAGCAGCAGTTGTTGTGGAGCGAGCAGTAGTCGTGGTGCTGGCCGTGATAATAATGGAGACAACGGTGACAGGAACTGTAGGGGTGATGGCAGCATTGGTGGAGGCAGCTAGGATGGCAGTGAAGGCTGTGGTGTACCAGCAAGGCCAGAGGTAGTGGTGTCATGGTGGTGGTGACGGTGTGGTGACAGAACCCTGTGATTCTGTGGATTATAGTGAGGCTTTCTCTCCTCTTCAAGTCAGAGAATTAATAGTGATAATGAGGATGCTGGCAGTGGTAGTAACGGAGCTGGTGGTATTGGTCACGGAGCAGATGCTTGTGGTGATAACCATGGGGGTGGGGTGAAGGTGGAGATGAGAGTGGTGGTGTGGGTGACAGTACTAACGATGCAGATGGTAGCCCTGGGCTTACTGGTGGGGGACGTTAATTCCCCATCGCAGACAGGACCTCTTTTGGCATTTCTGAAAATAAAGGAGTCCTTTGTTGTCTCTATGCCTGGAAGTTGATTAACTTTTTCCCTGTAAGTTCTAGAAAAGTGAAGTTGGCCCTTCATTCCCGGGTGTCTATTCACTCCCACTCTGTTGATAAATTCTGCAGTTGACCAGGATCAGCAAGGGGAGAGACAGATCCCATGGCCACTTCCCCGGAGGCAGCCTGTGGCCACTCTGTCCTGGTCCAAGTGACCCTTGCTTCACCCCTTGCCATATTAACCAGGTGATGGGGCCCTGCCAGGACCCAGCCCAGTCCAAAGGGATTTGGGATTCAGTGTCCCAGCAAGGCACTGATTAGCTGGTAATCAGGCAGCGATTAGCAGGTCAGGTCACCTGCAGTTCAGCACCCGTTGTTCCCGCCCAGCCCTGGGATGTCTGCCATGGGACCGGCCAGTCTGGATGTCAGAGGCTCTGGAGGCCCAGAGAGCTGTGATCAGGAAAGATCCTTTGCTCCCTCCTGGAGCCCATCAGGTCAGGCTGAGGAGTCTGCTGTCTGCTCATGCAGGCATGCTTCAGGAAAGAGGTGACCTCAGGAAGGACCTGGCAGTGCCCGCAGGAAGAGCACCCGAGGATTCACAGAGGTCTAGAAGATGTTTCTCAGGGGGCGCACCTTGCCCGGTGTCCAGACAATGCATCATGGAGCCTGACCAGTGGGCTTGGACTGGAATTCTGCCAGGGTCATAAAATGTGACTTTGGACAAGAGAGTCGAAACTAGCTCCCTCCGTTTTGCAGGGAATTAATAAGAAGAACACTTGCTTCTTAGGATTGTTTGAGGTTTACATTTAAAAAAAAATGAATATAAAGCAATGAACATAGTCTCTGTAATAAAGAAACTGCCTACTAAATGTTATTACTCTTGTCAACAGTCATGGAAATGTTATTATTTGAAAAAGCATTCTTATTGGAGATGCTGCATTTTATTTTTAAAAGTAGGGCCATGTCATTACTTCCAGGATGAGAGCAACCTTTCCTCTGTAGGGTCATTCTAAGGATGAGATGAAATCATTCATGCAAAGCAGTGACCACAGGACCGCAGGGCGTGATTAACACCCAATAAATCATAGCAATAATGCCGATGATCATGAGCATGGCTTGCACAGAGACGGATGTAAAAGGATACCGAGTTGCATATGCACTGTATCATACTATACAACCAAGACACTAAACCAGTGTGATGCTTGAAATGATACTGGGAGTTGAACTCGGGGCTTCACACTGAATTATAGCCCTTGTGCTTTCTTTTTCTTATTTTGAGACAGATTCTTGCTACATCTCTAAGTGGCCTAGGCTGGGCTTAAACATGCTGTCTTCCTGGCTCAGCTATGGAGTATGCTTGAAATATAGGCAAAGAATTAATGAAATTAATTAATGAACTACTCCTACCATTAAATACTGCACAGTGTGATAGCCATAGCCCCTCATGGCACCTGGAGAGCTTGCTACAATGCAGATTCCCATTAGTTGGCATGGCATTTTGCATTTCTCTTAAGTTCCCATATGATTCCTGGGCTGTAAATTGACACATTTCACTATGAGTAATGAGGATGCAGTTGTGCAATAAAAATACCTATGTGAGGGCCGGCGAGATAGCTCAGTGGATTAAGCAGCTGCTTAGGCAAGCTCAGGGGCTGGGGATCAATCCCTGGCATGACATGTCCCATGGACCCCACTTCCAGGCATGCTAAGCTGGCTACTGAGACTGGGTGTGACAGTGCATGGCTATAACCCCAGTGCTGGGGAGGCTGAAGACAGGGGGATCACTAGGAGTCCTAGATGCATAGTGAGACCCTGTATCAAATACATAAAATGAAAAATATATATATGCACATACATCTATAAGTACAGAAAAAAAGCTCCTCTGATGTATTAGAGATGCATGTCATGTTTTTTTGCCTTCCCCAGACTCTTCTATCTTTCCCTAAACTTTAACAATGAACATATAAAGAAAACAGTTAAAAGTGCAACACATTCACTGATAGAGAAAGTTCTTCCTTTCTCTTCGAACTTCTCCCAGGGCCAGGTTTTCCATTCCACGTTTTGCCAGGTCTGCATGCCTGAGACCCTGATTTTCTCCTGCAGCCACCCTAGGCCTTCTCAACATCTCAGCCACAAGGAAATCACATCAGTTCTGCTCATTCTGGAGGCTGTGGCTCTCTGAGGAGTGGGTGGGCCCTGGCTCAGATGGAGCAGCTGGCCTGAGTTCAGGGCCCAAAGGCAAAAACACCAGCCAGGTGCAAGATGGACAGCTATTAACTTGGAGAGGCCAGGGAGTCTCTGAAGCCCAGATCTGGTTGTGTGTGTAGAGGGTGCTGGTACAGACAGGTCAAAAAGAGGTCAAGAAGGAACAACTCTGCTGCCTTTCTTTCAAGAACCGGGCAGAGCCGAGGGCCCCTGGCATCTACAGTTGTGCGTCAAAGGACATATTCTTCCTTTGCGTCTGCTGCAGAAAGAATGGTGAGTTTGAGCCACGAATCTCATCCTGATCAGACTTGCTGTCATTGACAGGTGAGAAAGAGCCTAAACACAGGGAAAGAATTAGAGGCCAGGTCAAATCCTGACCTTGTCACTAAACACTGAGGTGAGTGGCCTTAGAGCTCAGTGGTGACTCTGCTTCTGTCCAGGGAAAATGGATCCAGCCATGTAATGATGCCTTCAGAATTAGGAATTATGGAGCTAAGGATTCTGGCATCGGGCCAGGCTCAAAGCAGGTTGTAAATGCCAATACAAATGACAATTGCTGTTTCTATACAGTGAGTACTGCCTACCTCACCTTAACAGATGCTTTGCACCTACGTAGAGGAATGTCCAGCTCCCATTAGGACCTAGACCCCAGGTACTAATCCCTGTCATCTCCTCTGTCTGGCTATTTCCAAGAGCTGGAAAGAAAAAATGGGTAATGGGAAGAGAGTTTAGTAGAGGGACATTATACAGAGCTGGAAATAGAGCTGAGGAAATCAATGAGGACAGAGGCATGGCTGGGGGTCGACGAGGCCCATCGTGCCCCAGTCTGAGGAGCAAGGGAAGAAGCAGCCATGAGCACCCAGCACAGGCGGCTGCAGGGAGAGGGTGGTCTTCCAGGGCTATTGGCTTTTGGTAGAAAGAAAGGCTACGTCCCCAGAGAGGGGAGCCAGGTAACCAGCAGCCTGACTTCCCCGCTGTCCTGCGCCCTGTCCTTGCTTTTGCCAGAACTTTGTCTCGGCATCTCCTCTGATTGATTTCACCATGTTTCTGACCTTTCAAGCAGCTCTTAGGAACACCGTTTCGTGGTCATGGGATACAACTGCATTTCCAAAGGGGACGCCACGGGATGCGCCTCTGCATGGAGGGCAGCCCAGAGGCTAAGTGTTCAGTGCGATATCCATGAAAAGGATTTTAAAACAGCTGCCGAAAGAATCATTCGGGATCCTGCCCTTGGAAGACTCCGATGGTATCCGCTCTCTTCTGTCATCTTGCGTTGAAACATCTGACCATCTGCTCAGGAAGTGACCATGATATGTGGACGCAGGAAATCAGAGGGTGACTATGACACTCTCCGAAAGACTTCTGGAAGAGGTTGCCTTTGGACATCCCACGTGGGACATGATAGGGCTCCTTTGAGGGACTCGAAGTGGGAGCCAGAAGAGCAAGACAAGCTGTCACTGTCGTCTGCAGAGGCTGCCTCCTGGAGTTCCCAAGAGGCAGGCAGAAGGAGAGTGAGTCTGAGGGATGGATGGGACATTCCAGCCGCTCTGCCAGTCCAAATCTGAGCCCCGCGAGACCTTCCGGGCTCCCTCGCCAGAGCTCACACACCTCTTTTTTAGCACTCGACACTCACAGGCCAGAATTAATGTTGCTGTGTGCCAGTCACTTCCGGGATAGATAATCAGATTCGGGATGGTGCGAAAGGGACTGGAGGGGTGGATGACAGCCTGTACTTCCCAAGAGATGACAAAGGCAGCATAGGTGACATCGTTAGCGTGACGCTGGGCTCTCGCCTACAATGGTGAGTGAATGAATTTACAACGATTCATTATTCTTCTAGTCCTTCTACTCCTCCTGTCTCCCACCGCGCTGCAGATACATCCCGGTCACATGGCCCTGCAAGAGGGAAGCTTCGTTTCTGGGGCGGCTTCTCTGAATCATTTACACTGTACGATTCTATGCATATTTTGCTCAGGATCCAATTAAAACCTGGCATTGTTTTACAGATGATGTTATTGAAATACCGCGAGAATAAAACAATCTGCGTGACTTCCGAATGTTACGGGTCTTAAGAAACTGTTAACCAAAATATACGCAACAAATAAATGCAAACAAAGTTGTACTATATTTAAAATTCACTGTTAATGGTTTAGAACTAGAATACTCCCCCCACCCCCACCCCCAGGCTCATGAGTTCCGAGGCAGGGCTTTTGGAAGGTAGCTGAACCGTAGGTTTGTAGCTGAATGTGCTTTGAAGAGGTGGGGTCTGCTGAGAAGAAGCCCTCACTGGGGAGGGGCGGCAGCGTGGAAGTGTGTACTTCCATGCCCGCTCCTCCCTTTTCTCTTCGCCTCCTCAGTTCACTTCTGTTTCCATTGAGAGAGGACAAAGCTGGAACCTCTCTGCCTCCTGGAAACGAAAGGACGGCCTAGCAGAAGTGTTTTCCACTCTCGGAAATGAAAAGAAACCTTTCCCTCTTGCAAAAAGCCACGGGAACACGCCGTCCATCCCTCCAACCCCAAGCTGTGGGAATTGCGGACCCCAAAGATGCAGGTACCTAAGAGGCACACGTGATAAGCAGTAACACATCAGGAGCCAACAAACTAGTGCTCAATATAATTTACCGACGGCTCCCGTTTCCTGATAATACAACTCTACCACACTAAAATCCCACCTTCCCTGAAGCAAAGTTAACTTTCTGTTATTTTGCAACAGTACATTGAGTCATGCACAGTTTTAGAAATCACACACACACATCAGGTAATGCCGTAACAAAAGTCTTTTTCTGCTTCCCTATATTTTGAGGACAATGGAACCATTCAGTCCTTGCCCAGGATGATAATTACCCTTTTGGACACATGACCTCATATTCTCAATCTATTAAGCACACAAAATCTGAAAATGAGTGGTATTAGTGATTCTATTGAAATGGATACCAGGGAACTGAGACAAAAGAAAGCCAGCTTTAGTACTGTAATCCCTGGAGGAATAAGTGTTAAGAGGGTGGGTGACAGGACACTTAGAGAAGCACAAAGACGAACACGTAAAAAATACAACGGTGATCGCACGGAGCCTTTTACTTACTAGGTGCCCGACCTGGGCCTCCCCCACGCCTTGGGTCATGGCAGCTGGGTGAAGCTGGGGGGCAGTTGCAGGGGTGGGCAGCTGTTGGAAGGGTCTCAGGCCAAGCGCGGAGTGAAATGATTGGTTCCTGTCACTCCCTGTTGGTTTGCTTGCTGTCTTTCTTTTTCTTTCTTGTTTTCTTGTTTTTTAGCCTTCCTTATTTTCTTCCTTTTTGCTCCCTCTTTGTTCTTCCTCTCCTTCTCTCCCTTCCTCCTCCTCTGTCCCTCTCTCTATTCTCCTGTCTTTTCTCTCTCCTCCTTTCCTTCCTTCCTGCCTTCCTTCCTCCCTTCTTTCCTTCCTCCCTCTCTCCTGCCTC